>JAPYZA010000248.1:0-33047 GCA_030522685.1 Eupelmus azureus
GCTTCATCGAGCAACGTCCCACATTCCTTGTTCCACTGAGCCGCAGCCAACATCGAGAAGGGCCTCCGCTTTCAACAGCGAGTTCGCCATCTACCTACACCAGTTTAGGTCAGTCTGTGTACAGTCGTCGCATAGAAGCGTCCAACACGAGCCACGCGGACACAACACCAGTTTAGGTCAGTCTGTGTACAGTCGTCGCATAGAAGCGTCCAACACGAGCCACGCGGAGCGTCGTTCAACAAACCTCGTGCAGCTTCAAAAACAAACATAAAAAAAAAGGATACTTTATAAGGACAGTTCGATAAACTATCAGCCATGGATGACGAGGCGGAGACGTACAAACTCTGGCGCATACGAAAGACGGTGATGCAGCTGTGTCACGACCGAGGCTACCTCGTGACCCAGGACGAGCTTGACCAGACCCTGGAGCAGTTCAAGGAGCAATTCGGTGATAAACCCAGCGAAAAACGGCCGGCTCGTAGTGATCTCATCGTCCTTGTGGCTCACAACGATGATCCCACCGATCAGCTTTTTGTCTTCTTTCCAGACGAGCCGAAGATTGGAATCAAGACTATCAAGACTTATTGCCAGAGAATGCAGGAGGAGAAGATTCACAGGTAGGCTGAGCTGTCTCTTTTACAATGTTTTCGTTATTGTTTTTGCCGGAGGCTTTTGTTTTTAAGGTTTTGTTGTAGATGGAATTTGTTTTTGTAAGGTTATAGAAGTTTTACTGCTTTTCTTACATTTGCATTGAGTAGACGGCAAATGATGTTAGAAGTACCTAATGCAATTAATATTAACTGAAATATATTTTTATAGGGCAATTATTGTGGTACAGGCGGGCATGACCCCATCAGCTAAACAATCGTTGGTTGATATGGCACCAAAATACATATTGGAACACTTTTTGGAATCTGAACTCCTTATCAACATTACGGAGCATGAACTTGTGCCTGAACACATTGTTTTAACACCAGATGAAAAAGAAGAACTCTTATCCAGATATAAGCTTAAAGAAAATCAACTTATGCGTATTCAAGCAAATGATCCTGTTGCTCGATATTTTGGATTAAAGAGAGGCCAGGTTGTTAAAATTATTCGACCATCTGAAACTGCTGGACGTTATATTTCTTATAGATTAGTATGTTGAATGAACGTAAAATTAAGTTTATTATAATTTGATATAGATATTGGTAATTATGATGTATATAATTATCTCCATGTTTACTGCTAGTGTGAAAAATCAAATGTTATTAAGATTAATTAATAACTTACCTTTTGATAACCTTTGAATGTATCTTTAAGAATGATTTAAAATATTTTTTATGGATTTCTATATTTATAACTACAAAAGCTCAATGATGTTGACTATTGTAGTAATTAAAGGTTTTTGTAGAAATTTAAATGTAAATATTCAGTTTAAATGTATTCCTGGTCTTAATCTAAAATAAGCTTAATTTTTACAATAACCTATTCTTAATTTTGACAAGAAAATTTTGATTATTAGCTATCAAGTGAATAAAAACAGCTTATTATGCTCTGAAATAACACTTTATTCTATGATCATTATTATATTCATGATACATAATGATTTTCATAGTATTTTACATGAAATCAAAGTTTTTACTACGTACGAATGTCTAATTATTTTGGAAATTAATAAAGAGAAAACGTTTTACGTACAGGCAACTACACAAATACATGTCACCTTTACTGTACATCTTTTTGGTCCGAGAATTTTTTCGAGTTCGCTTCTCAATTCCAGTTAGATTTAAATAAAAATTCTTCACGTTTAACATTAATTTTTGTTTTGCTATTTCATAATTATATCGTTTTTTATTTTTTTCACATTATGTGACAGGCGAAGGTAAAGTAGTACAAAAAATTCTGATTCAAGCTATACATGATTATTCAGAATTGCTTCGCATACAATATACGAAATTGCTCTAAGCAGTTACTGCACACACTGAAGCTACAAAGAATCTATTATACTGTAGCTGCATGAATTTACTTTTCTATGATTCATAGCTCTTCAACAAAATCACTAAAAAAAATTTTATTATCATCTTATTTGATACTTTACGAGAAAATGCGAATTTTGATTTTTAAGTAATGTTTGTAGAAAAACGCAATTTATGTATAATTTATAAATTTTAATTGATTTCAAATAAAGACGATACTGATTAAAATTTTCCACATAACCCAGCTTTTCTCAACAAACACGTAGAAATATAAAAAATGCTCATTTTAAATCATTATACATATAGTTTACTTCAGTTATGTCTTCTATTTTTTATTTCACTTTAAATTATTCTTGACAAGACAAATTTATTAAAGAGAATTTTTAAAGACCCTCTAATCTCTTACAAAGTCCACTTTTATTTTTAAAATACAAATTCTGAAGCACCTTTTGTTGAACACATTGCATTGCGTAGGATAAAATTGTTAAGTTGACTCGAGGCACTGTTTAAAATAAAACGTTTATTTCCTCGAGTAGCCATTTTCCTTTATTTTTAAGTTGCTGAACTCAAAAAACGTTTGGCAGGAACTGTCGTTTATGCGTTGCAAATGTTGTTCGTTTAAAAAGAAATATTAATTTTTCTTTCACTTTCTTTTGTCTACTTCAGTCGGAAGAATCTTAAATTCTACGTACAAAGTCTTTATTTTACGTGTTTGATACTCTGTTTGAGGGCTTGAATGATGAGATTAAAAGAAATAAAACATTCGTACAGTTAATATAATATATTCGTATTAATAAAATGTAACATAACGCAATAATAACTAATAATAATTACATAGTAAGGGTAAGGCTATTTTTAAAAGAAGATGTAGTAGCTACATGATTCAGAAAAGTATAAGGAAAAGTACAAGGAAAAGTAAAAATAAAAAATACAGTTAAAAGGAGACAAAATGTACATTATAATAACGATATCCTTGGCATTGAAGTAAAGTAATCAATTTTCAAAAAAGAACATAAAGAAAAAAATGCCTTTTTATACAAAAACTTCCGAAAACGGAATTAAAAAGGTGTATAGATGATAATGGTTCAAACTTATTATTAATTTGCAAATTCAATTATAACTTTTATCCTCGTAAGGTGATATGAAGGCAAAAAAGTAGTTCGCTTAAATGTCTATCAGTATCAATTCTTGATTCATACATTATATTTGACAAAAAATAGTATTACTTAAACATTTACTACGTTTATTGTTTATTTTTAAATTATTTCAATAAATATTGTGATCTAGAATTATCTACAGAATCTAAAGCACTTTGTTCAATATCTAAATATTACTATATTTATTCACATATAAAATGAAGAATACTTTAATTGATTTAACCAAACTTTTTTTAAAGTAAAAATTAATTATTACACCAATTACAGAAAATAGAATATTTATACTTATAGTAAAGTGTATCTTGAGAAATATGTTTGCAAGATCTGTAAATCATATACTTCCACAATATTTATAGAAATACTGTAAAAAGTAAAAGAAATAGTAAATATTTAAATACTACAAAACGTTGGTTCGGAGGAGCAAGGTCTTTAATTGCACAAGCATTAAAAAAGATTTTTATTTGCATAAAAGCTAAGAAAGATTATAATCCAAGCGAATTATTCATTACTTTTAATAAATAAATTTATAAATTTTTATATTTTTTTATTAAAAATACAGATTGTAGCTGTAACAATATTACTGCACAAAGGAAAAGAATTATTATAACATTTTAACATCATATTGTTTTTCTTACATTAATTCTTTTGAGAAATCTAGTATAATATGCAGTAAAATGTTAATGCATACAAATATCTAAGATTTAAATATTATTTGCTATAAGATATATAAATATAAATATAAGATTATGCGATTGTACAAAAAATTAATATTAAAAATTCTGAATGTGTATATAATATTTGTTTTCTATGTAGTTTTACACTCTTTTATAGAGCACATTGAAATACTTTAAAATTAAGTTATTGTTCAATCCAATTATTTCTTCAGAACCAGCAACAATTCATCAGCATTGATATCTTAACCTCATCTGGGTGTAATTTTATTAAAAATCACACCAACAGTACATATGACTATTTCTGTTCCAGCTGTAATTTAACTACACTTTGATGAGGGCAACGTATTAGTGCTAATGAAAGAATTCTGAATAAAAAATTGATACATTATCTTTCTGGTTTTCTTGGCCCTGCAAGATGAATTAAAAATTTCAAAATCTCATTTAAACCATTTGTGGGCGAAAAACATACATGTCACATAATAATTCTTTTTGTTTCTGCTGCAATATTGTTAGTTACAATCTGATTTTTCAAATAAAAAAATATAAAAGTTTATAAACTTAATTATTACATATAATAATTAATTTGCTCGAATTATAATTTTTCTTAACGCTAGAGCGAGTAAAGACTTTTCTTAACGCTTACGTAAATAAAGAACTTGTTTCTCCTAACTACGCAAAGTTATATTTAATGATGAGAAAAATAAGTGTAAAGGGAAAAGCTACATTATAAAATTGCCACTTGAGATCTAGTATTGTAATATTTCGTATTTCTGTAAGCCCACTTTCCGATTTGAATAAAATTCAAACAAGAAAAAAATATGCATGTTAACACTCAAACCACGTCGACGAAATATCTCTACGTAATCATCAAATTTAAATTATTTTAAAAATTTATCATGAATATTGCTGATTAACACAAGAAAGTGTCATATAAAAAACTTACTCAATCGCTGTAAGTTTCCTCCATATTTCGTCAATGCTGTTCATCCACAAAAGTTCATCTCCTAGTTTACACAAGCAAAATATATAATCGACGCAGGACAATCGTAAAAGTGCGCTTTATAATTAATATTATTTTTTACGACTTTTCTTTTCTTAAACTTGCAAGAAGAAATATTTTACAGCGACGTCTTCTTTCATCCGCCCTAATATTTATATCGATTTTACATATATAATTATAATAAATCAGCTTAATTGCGGAAAAGTCTGCATTTTTTCTAGGCCAGTGCTAGCCATTTATATTATATAATTATTAGTATTATTTATTTTCCTTAAAAAATACGTCCTAGCGCTGCAGCATAAAGTCGATTCGATTCCGCACAAAAGCAAACTTTTTTTTTGAGTTCACTGAACTCTTTTTCTTCGACATTTGACAAGTTAAATTAAATGTTTCGATTCACTAGAAACCAAACATTGATTGTACAATTCGACTTAGCTTATTCTTTTGTCATGTTTTAACTTTATATTAAATTAAGAAATGATTGTTAGATTTCTAATAATTCATCAAAAGTGATTAGAAGATAAAATTTATTCTTCTTAAAAATGAATATAAAACTGTAGACAAGAATAAATTTTAAAATTAGTTTCATTTCACTTTCAATTACTTGGCTTATACGCCCTGCAATACTAAACAAAAATGCGTGAATCATAGATCGAAAAGGAAAAGCTCTAATCGAACTGCTCAGTCAACGCAGAAATCTCAGCTCGTCACAAAACGCACGCAGAACAAAACTTCCTTGCGCGTGTGTACAATGATATAGGTATGTGATGTCTCTTGTTTGTTCTACCGAGCGTCGTCGACGGAAACTATAAGAAAGCGTTTTATCGTAATGGCTTCTTTTCTCTCACTTTCTCTCTTACATATATTCGACAAAATCTAGAAAAACGTAGCAAATAACGAAAAAGACACAGAGACCGTTTTGGAGACTCGTGATTATAAAACGCATTACTGTTTCAGTAAATAACACAAAGCACAAGAGAAGGGACTGACAATAAAGGGGCGAACCTCTCTGTCTCTCGCTCCCAGTTGGTGTACGTCAAGAAGCTTCTTTCACCATCAACCCCACGAGAGCTTGTACCGATTCAACTCTCTGAAGCACCGTATTAAAGAGATGACGATAGACGCACGTCACACCCAGCAGCGAGAACTTAAGGAGAAAGAAAATGAGAGAGGGACTTGTCGGATCGTTCATCGCAGACGTTTTAGTTCTCGTTTATCTTCTTCAGCATGCCATGAACGACGAGGCCGAGTCGTTGCGAGAGCGCGCGGCCCGGCGCCTCGACCACCAGTACATTCTGCTGGCCCACTCGATTAACGGGGTCTGGAGAACGCCGTTGATTAGCTCCGCGGTCAGTCGGATCCGATAGATTATGGGCATGGGCGACGACGTTGTCAGGGGCGGCCGACAGCCGCCGCAGGACTGGCGTCTTGCACGCGAGTACCCATACGAGGTCTGCAATGTTAAATAGATGTCAATTATTAATGAATGAAAATTAAAAAATTGTGAAGAGAATAGGTTGTAACTGATGGACAATGCTAAAATTATTATACTTATATTGGTACATTTGTCTTTCGTTAGCAAGTAGCATAAAATAAATAAAAGCATACGTTATCAGTAGATGTTTGTTTACGAAATCAGAATAAATATAAAAATTTTATTATATCATGACTTACAATAAAAAAATGTATTACTTCTTTATCACGAATATTTATAAATTATTTTTCAATGTGCGTTTTTAAATCGCTTGAATGAATGTCACTAAACGTCACTTGACGCTTGCATCACTTCCGCAATTAAATCTCAGCAGACGAAACTTTTCTTCAACATTTTCGCAATTCTGAACACTAATTTTAGTTTTTCCTTGAACCTTATAAAGTTTGTCCTTTCTTTCTTACCTAGGAGTGATACGGGGTGACGTAGGTCGAGGGAAAGAGTCCCCGTCTGTTGCCAATCTCTCCATGCCACCAGTGTTGATCCGTGCGGTCTGTCACAGTGATTACGTCGCCTCGCCTGAACTCGAGCTCGCCGGGCTCTTGTGGCGTGAAGTCGTACAAGGCTTGCACCAGGCACTGCAATTCAAGAAAGAAATCCATGAAACAATGCATAAATGAAGTAATTAAAACACAAGATTAACGTACAAGTTAAAATCTCGTAAATTTACGACTTGTTTTGTTATCGCTAAGAAAATCAAAATAATAAATGACAAAGATTCTCCACGACAAACTCATACCATTATAATAATTCTAAATCCGTCGTGTTATCCCTTATTTCTTTTTAATCAAAGTAATAAAGACACCAATATCTTATGGCCCTACTTCTCGCAGCACGAAAAGTTCGAACAGTTGGCAATTAAGCGATTTCTCGTTCGACAAAAAATCGCTCGCGCGTGCACTCGCGCCAGCGTTACGTTGGCTCAAGGCCGCGATCGCGACGGTTCGCTTTCGTAATTGCGCGAGCGCGGCCTGCAATTGAGCGCGCGCGCGAGATTCTCTTTATTTTTTTCTTCATCACTGGCGAAGTTCTCTGCGCCGTTCTCTTCGTAGAGTGGAAACGCGATATACTGTATCAATTTTAACTCTGAATTCTGCACGATTTTAGCTCTTCGCGTAAGCGTAATTATTGATAGGTCAGATACTTGATTGCTTAGCACGTGACTCGAAAAATTAAAGTAGGCAAGTCATTTCGAAAATCATTTTTAACTAAGATAAATTGATGCGACACAGTCTAGTTAGTGAAGAGTACATTGTCGTAGATATCTAAATAACATATTATAAGTTTTACGTGTCTCAAAGACTTCTAAGTGCGCAAATAATTATTCAGAAGCATCAAACATGAACGATGATATTAGAGTAATAATTTTATAATATCCTCGCGTTTACAAATTTTAGGTTCGAGTATTTTTAAAATAATTTTTACGTTTTTTTTCGTATATGCATGACAAAAATTGTTACTTCCATTAAAATTCCTTTCACTGGATGTTCTAAAAGTATTTCTTTACAGCCATGGTTCGTCACTTAAAATGTATTTTACCTTGAAATGATTAACGAAATGACTTAGTTGGCAAAATTTAAAAGGCTCATGGTACCAATTTGTTATTGGTTAACAAATACATTTAATTTTCAACAATATATATTAAAAATTTTTAAAATGATTTAATTTATATAAGACTAGAAATTTTTTACTTTTTCATACATTTTAGAAAATATCATCAAATGAAAATTTTATAAATTACTCTTTATTAAACTAATAATTTAATGATATCATAGTTAATTATTTAGAAGTTAAACATAATTTAGTTCATTGTTTACGCACTTGACCTCCGAAACTAGTGTTATTATTCCATCTAGACCAATCAAGCTCTATTTCATAATTTAATTATGAGCCTCAAAATTTTATTTTTACATCTCTGTAACTTGCTTATGCTGCACCTTGTATGAACATTATTCGTCATTATAGCCCAATTTATTATATTAAGGAACATTAACTTATAAGATCGTACGTATCTACAAAATTATTGAATTAAATAATAAATATTCATCATGAATACCCACTAAAATAGTCAGCAGCAGTTATTATTGAAAAGTTCAAAGCGAATATCAATTGGCATTTCATAGCAAAGTTTGTACAACATTATGATACGATCGATCACCTCAATGAATCAATCTGATAAGAAACCTAAATCGATGACTAATCAGCTTCACCCCTCCCCTCCATCGCCTTCTTATTTTCACACTCAAAAACAGCTCGCAGTACCCAAGCGCTTTAACGAGAGTATCACAATTCTCCTGTGTTTATTCTGAAACCCCTCGAAAAATCCTTTTATCTCAAAGCAATTATTAAATCTACCTCTTCGGGCACCATATCGCGCAGCTTGACGTCCTGGGAACGCGATACCGAGGCCGTGCGGTGGTACTCGACGAGCTCGTTCAGACTGCTAAACTTGACAACCCAGAGGAAGAACTTGCCCTGGGCATCCCGCAGGACTTTGAAGTGCTGCACGCCGTCTGAACACCTGGAATAGAGAAGGCAGAAAATCGATTACAACGTGGCTCGTTTCTTTTCTTTTTTTATTTTTTATTTTTTTATTATTCAATTGAGAATGAAAGGCAGACAAATGTGGAATAAATTAGCGTTAGTGAATGCTTTTATTGGAAATAAGTCTGGCTTTTTAATTACGCCGTTGTGACGAGGAAACTTGAAAAAAGAATTGCATGCTTTTTCTGTTGGAGGAAGCACTTTAAAGTAATTGAAAAAAGCGGAGAACGAGTTGAGAAATATGCTAATAGCTTAGAAGAACAACTTTTTTAATTTGATTTTCATTAAGAATAGGAAAACTTTTAATTAAAGTGAAATTAAAAGAACTCGTCGAATACGTTAGTAATATGAGCCTCAAAAGTATTGAAGTTGTAAGTTAAAAATGTGTAAGCTAAACTAACATTTTGAAGTAGGTACGTTATTACGCTAGAGTAATGCCTTGGTTATGTAATTCCTTTAAAATACATTTTTAAAGTTATAATTAATGAGTTCTTGTTTACAAATGAAACTAAAATGTACTTTAATTTAATTGAGTACGAAATCCTACATAAATTTAAATTCTAAAAGCCCTTAAAATATTTTACACACGCGTATTTCAGTAAAATAATTTTTAACTTTAAGTGCTTCCAAATTAGAATAAATATCGAAACATCTTGAATGAATAATTAATTTCGAAGCAATTTCTCGCGACCGAAAAGGGCTGACTCCAAACGAGCTCATTGTTTGTTCTCATTTCCATACAATTATGAGCCTATTGATCATTTTAGTTTTGAGCCTTGAGGTTCGCTTCACATAAAAGAACAATGAAATGTATTGTTTAACCAAGAGAGAAATAGTTCAATTAGTTAGGCGATAGAGACGAAACCGAGTCAAACGACGCAAAATAGACGTCGCATCCAATTCTATCTTCGTCGTAGCTATATTAAATAAAAGAAAGAATTCCACTGTTCTTTTATTAAGATGATCTTTTCAGATAGCAATTTTCAAAGATTTCCATAGCTTACTTGACTGATAAGGAAAAGTCTCCGGGCGAACTTTCGCTGATCCTGATGAGGAAGGCGCCCTCGTGTTTATTCATCAGTAGCCTCTCGGCGTCCGCTCTGGTTATCCTACCGTAATACCAGCTGAAAAAAAGAAATAGATTCAGTTTAAAGTAAAAGAAAATTTTGTGTTGATAATTAACTTTTAGTTCTTTTTAATTCAAGATTTTAATATAGTTTGGTAAATTAGAAAGTTAATAATTGCCAAGATACATTTTTTTTCGATCATAAAATACATAACACTCTTTTCCAATTCATTGAATGTTTTTCAAAATTTCAGTGAAATATTCCTTTGGTTCTAGCAAATCTTATCATTTATGAAAATATTATGTCTGTTGATTAGATTATATTCAAATACATGTAGTTGAACGTCAATCATTTCATTTTCAATGCGATAAACAAATTGACATTCGATTGTAAAAATTCGTATGACGTCATCTTTCTTCTGTATAAATTTGTAGAATTAGTATAAACTGTATAAACTGTAAAAGTTTGTGATTTCATAAAATAACTAAATAAGTCCACTTTTGAAAGCGGACCTTTTGTAATATTAAGTCGATTCTACTCTAAAACAATTGTAACCTAAACAAATACAGTTCTAATTGCTTCTATTTATTTTCATTCAATTTATTTTCTATGATTGTGGATATGTGTTTAAATATGAATAGTTATTTCACGAAATTACGAAAAATTAACTAATCTTGTTATATCGGGAAGAGGAAAGATATAACGACAGATTATTATATAATACGATAGATATAATAGAATTAATTAATAAAATAATTAAAATAGAATATACTTTAACAAACATTTAATATTTTTTGATTTCCTTTACTTTAAAGTACAGCTTTATTTTTATTTATGCAAGACATACTAGGACAGGAAGAGGAGAGTCATGTTTTACTAGTCTGCAGCAAAAGAAAAGAGTATATCTTAAAGATATAGCCATAATTATATTCGTATTTAGTGCTTAAAAGAATTAACTAAGTGCATGGTTCTAATTCCTCCCCTTTGATGTACCTATACCGCCAATTTTACGAAAACACGAAACATGGACTCATGCAGTTATCTTCAGAAATGACAAAATATTAAAGTTGAAAAGGCAATTGTAAAAAGAAAGTGTGATGTAACACACATTTTATATGTTATAAACTTTCTTATCCATCCATCAATTCAATGAAAGAAAAATATATCAAACAAGATACTAATTAGATTTTGGTTAATATTTATCATTAATTCGAACAGCTCTTAATTAAAAATATTATTACTTTATAAAATTTATTTACTTACTCGTGGTTTTTCATTTCTATGTAGTTACTGGGTATGAGACCTTCTCGAGAATCAAGTTCTGCTCTGTACCAGTTCATGTCGTCCTCCATGTTGAGGATCTGAAATGAAAAGAAAAAAGTTTTTTAAAACGTTGAGTCAGCAGCATTTCCTACAGTTGTAAAGCGCTTTCTAAGCCGGAAAAAGTATTTTTTTGATAATCTTTAATAAAACGCCCTTTATTCAGTTATTTTTCTTTAGTATTCCTTATATTTTTTATAAATGTATGTATTTATGCATACGTATATTTATATACACAAAAACCATAAATAATTTATGAAAACATTTGTATGATAGTCTAGAATTCTAAAAGTACGCAGTTTTCAAGTTGGTGATAACGTTTGCGTAGCTCTACAGAATTTAAAAGTCGACTTTAATCTCGTCTTATCGATAAGCAATTTCAGACATTTCAAAGTCTTTTATTGGCTACGCAACTTCTCCTAAAGTGTACAGACTAAAAAAGTCCATCGTCATGAGAAAAAATAAAGCGTACAAATCAATGATATCTATCTAAACAATCATAAATCATTTTAATACAAGAAGAATTTTGAAACTGCTTAGAGAACATTTTCGCTGTGCTAACCCAAATTTTAATTATCAACGCAGACAATTGTTTACATCCAAAAATAACACAAGCCCAGGGTAATCGATCACTATCTTCCTTTATAAATAAAACATTGATAGCAAGCATCCGACAAACCAAACCCAGATAAAACAAAAATCATGCGTGACAGGCCGACAACTCATTGCTTTCGAAATACCAATCCTCAATCTAAACTTAGAAGCCGCTCGCACAACACCCCAGCGAAATTCCTCGAAACAACAAAGTCCCCCCCTCGATTTGCCAACGAAAAATCAACTCTATATAACCGTCGCTCCGAGCGCCTATTTACAAAACAGCCCCGCCAGGGGGGAGCGAAAAATGCGTATATTTGCGCGCTCTTCTTCGCTTCGTTATCATCGCGACTCTAACGTAGCAATGCATAGCGAGTTTCTATTGCCACAACTGAGCGCGCGGCTTTCGTTAACAGTTGGCGAGCGGCCTTCGGCGCGCAGCAGCGCAGCGATAACGAGAAACCTGGAATCCGGCTCTCGTTACCGCAAGCTTTTCCAATGTCGAATTGTGCGTGGATTTGGTGGATTTTGAGATGTTTGCGAGGTTTTGTCGCTTGGGGAAATTCGAGGGGACAGCGTGTTGTTTTCGACGGTTTTTGCCTTCGTTTTGTGAGCGCTGAAATGACGCAGAGATAAAAGCTTGGCTTTGAGGAACGAGTTGAAGCAAACGATCGGTTTGAAGCAAAATCTATTTGTGGCACGAAACGAGAATGTTTCTCTTCGACCCAGTACCTCCATTTTTTACAACTACATTTATTCAATAGTCCTTCCATATGTATTCTTCGCAAGACCTGATTCATATTTGTAAATTCACGCGAGTACTTCTGTAAAACTTCAGTAAAACTTCGAACAGAAATCACTTATATAAAACACTCAACTATAACAGCGTTAAACCAAACCAGTGAAGCACCGCGCTGATCTCACGTAAAACCAACGCGAGATGAGAAAAAGAAAAATGCAACGAAACAATTCCAGCAGGGAATCGCGACCTCGGACGCCGCGAAAATACCTGATTTGCCGCGGTCCTTGCTTCCGTCGTAAACGCGGAATATCAATGAAACGAGAGATGGACAGATCCGCAGGTCTTTTGTCCAGGGCTTTACTGCATTCGCGTCATGCCCGCGCGCGGACGAAGCACCTGCAAGCCGCTTTGCGATGATTTCCCCGGAGAACTGGCCAAATCTTTTGGATTTTTGAAATCAAATATGTTTGGACAAGTATTGGAAATGACTATATTATTGTATATGAGTGAGAAAAAGTTAGATATTCGTTTACAGTGAATGCTGTCATAGACTTCTACTCATTAAATAAGGACATACTGTAGTTTCTTATGCTTTCAGATTTAGATAGTTGTGTGAAAGCCATACTTCTACACGAAATAAGTCCATTTAATTTTTTATTTCTCCTTCTCGATTCTCGCAAGACTGTAGCCGACATTGAAGCACGTAAAACGTAAAATGCATCCGAAATAATTGATGAATAACCTCCTTCCGCTACGTATTATCAGGCCAAATTCACAGCCAGAGCCGTAATCCAGATCGAGGCCTCGGCGGAGCTGTAAAGCTCCAAAATACCCGTCTACATTATTCGCAGGCATTGAATTTCATTACGGCGAAAGCTCCACGGAAATACACCTGCGCTCGGCGACGCTCGCCCCGAATATTCGCCCGCGTTTCCGAAATATCCTCGCAGCGGAGAAATTGTTGCCTGTACACCAAAACTGAGAGAACTGGTGTGGTGCGGCGAAAGCTTAGGTGGCTTGGAGCGCGCGGCTTGCGGGAATATTTTACGGATTTTCATTATTTGCGTTGATCATAAGATGAGAGGAATACTTGAATTCGGGAATTTTTTTACTGGGGTAAGAACAATTACTAATTTTTTCTTATGATTGTGATGAATAATGATTAAACGCTTTCTTTTTTACTAAAGTCTGATACAATATCGATCACATTATGTACGTTCTATTTAGTCTGCATATTTTAAAATGAAACTTCGATATTTTGTTTCTATAACGGCGACATTGATGACTTAAATTTGTTTAAATAAGAATAGAAAGTCTTAAAATCAATACCCATTTATTTAGCTACTGCCGCCGATCCTCTAAAGTTAGCCTGTACGATCCAGAAGCCAGACAATATTGATGGGTATTTATATCGTGCAGACGTTACTGATGAAATCAATTGAACATTTTATTGACGTATATATTTTCCGGGTTAATACTCCTATTTTTTCTAGTTATTGATTCTTATAAAAATTTTGATTAAATGTTACGTTTATATTAATAAATGAATAAAATATAAATTAAATATATAAATCGTGCGGTAATTTTATCATGTGCAACACGTTTTAATGTAAGTATTGAGCAACAATTTTTATTTAATTTTTTGTGCCGTATGCAAAATTTATCCATGAATTTCATATGCGCAATTATCTGCAATATGTATATGAATTTATGCTCCGAAATAATACGGTAGTATTAATAAAAATTTAATTAATTAAATTAAAAATTTGTTGAATTAAAAAAAGTTTAATTGACTCAATTTAGTCTTTCAAAGTAATACTAAACTTTTTTTGTCAGTGTACACACGTGTAAATTATTGCAGAAAAATGTATAAATACAAGTATACTATAAACTCTACATTTTTTATATGAATTTTTAAAAAAATAATTACAGATCACGTAACAAAAAATCGACATTTATAAAAATAATATAAAGCGATATGAATTTCTTAATAGCACCTTTGCTAATATATTGATATCATTTCTAAATTGTTGATAAACTACAAAAAATCTTAATGTAAGGTCTTTAACGAATCAAATTGTCTGATAAAAAAAAGCAAATCACGAAAACTTCTATAATTGGGTTTATGTCGCAAAATTACAATCTTACCGCGAATTTACATTACATGCCCCAGTTTTTTTGCTAAATATTCCAGTTGTATCTATCGTGCCTACTCTAGCACTTTCACGCAAGTATGACTCATCGATGACTCATAAGATTTTATTATTTTTAAATTCCTTTTTAATTCATCTAAAAACTGATAAATCGAAATTTATTTTGCATACGAATTCTCCATAATTTTGAGTTTTTGTATGTCCAACAATAAAAAATGTATGTATAAAATTTTACTTTGTATACAAACTTAGATATAACTTTCAATAAGATATGAATCTCCACAAATACATCGACTGTATACTATAAATGTTAAACTAAAATATGTCAAATAACATTAAAAGAACATGAAGAGTTTTAATTAATTCAGTAAAAAATTCATGCTATCTAAAGAACCAAAAATAATCGGCAGAAACGTTTTTAGGCCATGAATTAATAAGTCATCCCACAAAATGTAAATTAAACGTATTTAAATTTATAATTGTCCTACCGAAACACAAATAATCCCTGTTCCTACAATTATTACTCCATAACTAAAAAATAAACAAGCCAATTCAGAAACAATTAAACATTAATATTCATCTCGCAAAAATTAAGCATCTACTGTCCAACAACACAAACGCTCAATTAAATCAAATCTATTAAACATTCACCAACAACTCTACAAAATAACTGTTAAACTCCGGGCAAATATTTTTCCATTCATCCTCGATAATATTCAAGCTCGCTCAAAACAGTCGACATTCCGTGTGCCGGCAGCAAAAGCAAAGAAAAAAAGTCCGGAGCGTCATGCCGGCTAATTGAAAGCCAGCGAAAGAGGAAAAATGAAAAGGAGAAAGTCTATGCTCGCCGATGTTTGAATGGAAATAGGCAAGGGAACAACGCAAAGCGAGCGCAGTGCTGCTGCCGCTGACGCGAATGCAAATTGAAAAGGAGAACGCGAGAGCTCGCTCCCGTTGAAAAATTAAAAAATACAGCTCGCCATTAAGCTTAATTAAAGCTCGAGCTTAATTCAGAGCGCGTATGCACCTCTGCAATCAAAGTGGGTTTTGATAAAAAAAAAGACGCGAGGAAGAAAGAGCAAAGTACTTTTTTTTCTCGGCGGCGTTCGACTTTATGATAAACACTCAATTATTGTTCCGTTTGCCGAATGAAAATGCAGCAGCTACGGAGCGAACAATGACCGAGGTGTCTTTTCGAGTGATGCGTTTTTAGTCAGGTTTCGCTGAGAGTTTCATGAAAGCGACGCTTGTGTGTTCTATTATAAAGAAAGCAGAGCAGAATTCTAATAATTAATAATTTTAATTCTCTCATTGTACTTATTTTTAGAAAAGCCGAGAACCAGAAAACTAGTCTAGCTCGCGAAATTATTAATAAATAAAAACCGGTGTGATAAGACGCCCGCCCAAGCCAGCAGGACAAATATATATTCAGGTACACAAACATTACGTCAGCGAGGCCCGAATACTTTTTTTTGACGAGAATAACGCGGACAGCGAGTAAGAGGAAAATGCGTCAGCGGCTCTCCTCGATTATTACCTGGCCGCGCGCGCGCCGAGTTTTTTGCTAACGCGAGCATACACAGCGCTGATACGATGGAAAATCGCGGAGGCAGTAGGTATATCGACGGTTCTTGGAGCAGCTCGGCGATTAAAGTGTCTTTCGCGGAAGATGAGGAAGGATTTTAGAATGCTGGATCGGTAGAGTGAAGATGGTTTTTATTATGGATTTTGGTAGGTTTTGCTATAGGTGCTTAATCGAAAGTTTTTGTGGGTGAGAATTGTGATTTTTAGGTTGATTAGTGTTGTAGATCTGGAGGGTTAATAACTTTTATCGTTAAATATTTTATCGTTTAGAAATATGATTACATGTTTGTTTGTTTGCATTTAAAAATTCAAGATGATAAGTGATGAGATCACTGAATGCTTTATCTGATACAGTAACGTATTTACAAAAGTATGCCTGAGCTCGTGACACAAATTTCTGTCATACTTAAAATTCTTTCTCTTCGGCCAAAACATAAATATTGTGCGCTTAATTTTAAGATGTTCTGGAACTTGCAGATGATATCTCTTCAATTAAAACACAAATTTTTAGGCTTAATTTTAAAATATTCCACAATTTACAGATAATCTAACCAAAAGTGAATTTCCTTTTCGTAAAACCATTATTTTTATAGCTAAATTTTTATGAAAAATACTCGTTCGACACACTACTATACTCTGACAGCCTAATCAAAGATCGCTTGATGGATGAGCCAGCATCCGATCAATTTCCCCAACCAATGAACAAACAACAATCTCTCCTAAAAGTCCTTTCTCATTTCCTCCATAAATATAAACCTATTAAACATCAAATCCATCAACCAATCCCACACTGACAAATCAGTCAACTATCATCCCAACCCAAAAAAACCCACGTCAACAATCCCAAAGCCAAGCGCAACACCGGCCCCTCCTCGTCAACCAACGAGCCTCTCCTTAATCGTCAACCACCGAAAAAAAACCTCGCATACTCAAGCAGACCGAAAAATCGCGGCCAGCCATCCGTAACCGAGCGCGAAATGCACTCGCGTGGCTCCCGCGTAAAAAGCCTCCCTCGGCCGCACGGGCTGCATTCTCCTCCCCCTCGTGCAAAACAAACACAAAAGCGAGCCTCCGCACTCTCCTGAAAATGCACAGAGAGGCTCTCTTTCTCGAAGGCTCTCTTTGGAAGGAAAAAAAAAATAAAAGGCGTGAGAGTACTCTCCGGAGCAAGGGAGAGAGAGAGCCGGAGAGCGGCTGGCGCACGTTGGAAAGTTCGGGATATCTGGCTGCTCGCGGGGGAGGCGGGGTCGGTGCAGCAGCCCGAGGAGGGGGAGGGGTCAAGAGACTCCCGCGCGCGACGAACTCTCCGCGCGAAAGAGCTCCGGAGCTTAGCTCCTTCGGAAATCGCGCTCCTCTCTCTCTCTAGGTGTATGAGATGGGTATGCAGAGGCCCCTTTTCGGAGAGTGTCGTGGGAGATTAATAACGCGCGGTCCGCCTGCCTCTTTTCGGAGAGAGCCGTTCGTGTATAGGCGCTGTTTATGCATCATCGAACGCGGAGAGAGAGAGAGAGAGAGGTTCGTGTCTCTCTCTCTCTCTCTCCCTCTTTCTCTCGGTCTGTGGACGGCTGGTACGGGCTCGCACACGGAACTGTACGCTCGCGCACAATAGCTATTTTAAGAAACGGGTGTGAGAGAGAGAGAGAAAGAGACTGGCGTGCGCGCTAGGTAGACTGGCCCCGACGTCGGTAGGGGGGAAAGGATAAAGCAAGAGGGAAAAATAAAAGAAGGAAGAAGCAGAATCTTCGAGATAGAAGAATGGACAGACTAACCTTAAGAACCTGGCTCCTGCGGAAGCTGAGCTCGTCCTCGGCGGTCGCGTTGAAGTCGTGCTTCGCGATCGCCTCCATTCTCGTCGAGAGAAAGCCGCACACGAGAGCGCACAGACTGGCACAACACTCTCACACACTCACGCGCGACACTCACTCGCGCGCGCACTATAAGGACAGCGAGGAGAGGTTAGGTCTCCTCTCTCTCTTACTCGCCCGTGCACGCCCCGAGTACGCGCCTCCAGGAGAAACCAGAGGGTTGGATACTCTAGTGGTGGGCTCGCGCCGTGGAGATGAGGTTATATGTAAGCGCTGCCTCTCGGCGAGTTCTCTTCTTTCTCTCCGAAACTGTCCGCCGCTGGAGACGGTGCGAGAGAGAGAGACACGTCAATGCACAGTGCTCTCTCTCTCTCTCTCTTGCACAGACACACACGCGCGCACAGATGTATACACACAGACACACGCGCTACGTATGTATATAATCTTCTCGTTTCTCCTCTGGCAGCGCGCGTTCCACTCTCGATTTTTGTTTATCTCCTCGGCAGAGAGCAGCTTCCCTTCCAGAACAAACGGGGACAAGCCGCGTGCGAGCGCCGTGAAATTCTCCTTTTGCAGACAGTCAGACAGACAGAGTGAGAGAGAGAATATATAGATCCCGCAGAGGCGCCGCGCTCGGGGATTTCCCAGACTCCCCTCACGACTACACTTCTTCTCTCTTTTGTATAAAACACGCTTGGCGGCAGATTCGTCGGTCACGTCGACGGCGAGAGTAACACCGTCCAGAGAGCAGACGCACAGACGGATCCGCAGGCGCGCTGGCTGGCACTATACTGGCTATATAGGCTGGCTATTGTTATTTACGCGCACCGAGCGGAGCGGCGCCAGCAGCAGTCCATCGTCCGTCGTTATCAGGCGTTACACTCTCGGGCTCGTCGAGCTCTGCTGCTAAGCTTGCTTCTCGGCTCTTCGGCTATTCCCCCCCCTCCCCACCGCGCTGGCAGCGCGCATCGGAGTCGCGCCCGCACGACGACGCACCCACACACGCGCTCCGGGAGAGTTGATGTGTAGAGTGACCGTTGCCGTTACGAGGCTACGGCCTGCGTGTGTACATTCACCTTGAGGTAGGCGAGTGAAGTGATAAGCAGTTTGGGCTGTTGCGGCTTTGGCTTTTTTATTTTAGGTTGAAAAGGTTGAATAAGAGTTTTTTGGGGATTTCTAATTGATCATTAGTCACAGCGGAGAGTCGAGCTCTTTAAACGCGGGGACGTCACATGACAGTCGCGAAGCCGTAGATTTCCACACAGCGAACGAACCTTCACTCTCGCCTCTCCTATACTCTATTCTCTCTCTCTCCGTCTTCTTGTTTTGTCCGCCCGATCTCTGGATCGGCAACGAAGAGGAGCTTTGTAAGATCGAGCGCTCGCTTAGAATATATGACAGATCCGTCAAGCTGCGGGCGTGTATATAATAGACGAAACGCTCGTGGGATTCGAATTTTCGGAGCTGACCGTTTTATGGAGCGATCTACGATGTATAGCTATAGAGAGGAGCAGAGACGCAGCGGCGCATGCGCTGGGTATGAGTGTGTGCTATGTGGGTACACATCAGGTATACGTGTAGGTACTTGCCGGACTGGAGTGCGGAGCAAGTTGGCTGACCTCGAGGTGGGGGGATGCTTCTTTGTCTTCTCTCCTTCTCCTGTGTGGATATGTGGACGAAGTTGAAGTTATATATGAGAGGCTGCACTTGGTTCGATGGCTAGAGTAAGGGTGTATTTAAGGGTGTATTTAATCCCCATTTAATTGAAGTTTTTAGTTTTTAGGGGATGCGATTGATTTTGAAATTGTAGCTCTTGTTGCGTTGGTTTGAGACTATAATTTAAAAAAAGGAAATATTTTCACTAAAATTGTTTCCTTAGAGAATAAATTAGAGATTTTTCGAGCACTAAGAACAAGGATATATTAATATAAATGTTGCTGTGATCTACAGAAAATGTAATACATATTTTCAAAAAATAACATAATTATTGTAAAAGTATGAATTTTTTTTTTAAAGAAATACAAAGTAATTTTTTATATTCTCGGAGTATGTATTTTTCTAAAAGAATATAGTATTATTTAACTCATTCTCTCTCTGTTAAAAAAATAGTTTTTACAAAAATTTAAATTATTCTTTATGAATTTTATTATGTAATATTCAAAGCAATGTAAAATTATCTTTGGTACAAATAACGCATGACCACTTTATAGCAATTTTTAAAAAATAACGTCACGTTACTGTTTTTTATTGAAATAACAACTTAACGTTAAGAAATTTTACAAAATTGAAAACTAAATTCGAAATCATTTTCACTTTGTTTTAATGAACTCCTACATTTTGTAAAAACTGCAAGATACATTTTTTATTTAAAGAACATCTAGAGAAATTTTAGACCATAGTAGTTTAGTATAATTATAAAAGAATTGCAGAAAGAGCATTTTAAATTAAAATGATTTTAAATTTGTATAGGCTTTTTAATTTATATATTTCGCGGTGCGGTTTTTACATTAGTGAAATTTTTTAATATTTATACGGCGTCTAAGGCAGAGTATAAGTCTGCGTTGCCTTACTAATAATTCTAGCAGAAGACCTGGGATAAAACATGATCAAGGTAAATTGTTTTTTGAAAAAACCAGGGGGGAAAAGCCATTCTTGAATTCATATTTATCATATATGCAATAAAATCATAATGAAGAAATATTTGCTGGAATAAACTCCTTATATGAATCATTCGCGTTGGAAGGGGGAAAAATAGTGTACTTTCAAAAAGTCAATTTTTTACTTGTAAGAAGTTCGTTTTCATTGTTTTTTACAACATTTTTTTAAATGTATATATTAATTTGAATTTATTTATAAAAATTGAATAAATTGAAAATAATATATACCTTTATAAAAATTCGTATTACGAGTTTTTAGGAAAAATAAACTTTGGATGTGAATGACGTTTTTAAATAAATAAAATTGTCTGCAATTGTTCTTTAAAGTCACTTTTACAATTTAAAAACTAAAGTCTCTTAATGGTATTTTCGGTTTATGGTAAATAAATAATAAATGAATCAATTTTTTTTAATATGTATGTGTATACGTACAGGCACGAAGTATAATTTAAGGTAGAGTGGAGAACTAGGGAGAATGGAGAATAATGAAGCATTTACGAATAGTAGAAAGCACTATCTGCCGACTTGAATTTCTATGTACTGATAGTGCATATATGCACGAGTGCATTTAGAAAATTTTATCAGCTGTCGCTTTGAATTTTGAAAGAATTTAACAGAACATTTTTTTAAATAGACTGAAACAGTGAGTATTTTAATATTAATATTTTTAAAATCTCCACTTAATTTTTAGAGAAATCTTGCTGTACGCTTTTTATAGAATTTGTATTCAACTTTTATTTTGTTTTTTTTTCAAAAATTGTTTTAATTATTAGTGTGCAACAAGCATTAAAAGTAAAAGGCACAAGTAAAAAATTCTTAAAAATAGTTTCAATGCCTAAAAAAATTCATATAATTGAATATAGATAATTTATCAGGCTTCTGAATTCTAAATGAACAATATCGTATTAAATCACATTTTCTTTCTCTACTTAAATGTTCTCATAAATAAATTGTATTTAAAAAAGACATATTTACTATTCTTCTAGGAAAAAAGTTATATAGTTGTTTCTCTATTTCACCCGAACATTTACACCATATTATACCTTAATGCTTTTAAAGCTGGATATTTTTTGTGTTTTTGAATAAAGCTTGCAACTCTTATCTCTATCTCGATATATTTATTAGCAATAACATAGAGCAAGGTTCTTGCAATAATCAAGAATAAAATTAAATCATAAAACGATAAATATCATTTCATATTAACGACAGAGAACTTCGATCTTAATTGCTCCTTTATATTCCCCAATCTCCCATTCATACACTTACAGCCAGCAATAAAACGTTTTACCGCACCTCAAACTCACGTCATCAAAGAAACATCCAACACCCAATCCACCCTCACCCGAAAATTACACTCTCACAGCCATAATAAGCGGCCAAAGTGTCCAAATCCCCAGGCCGACTCGACAAACTCATTATTACAGACAACGCAGCGCTTCCCCTATATAAGTACGCGCGAATTCGCATCAATAATTCCAGAGCGGCGCGGTTTAACGCCGCCCATAATTACCACCCGCGCGGCGCGGGCCAGCCTCGTTCTCACGCCAGTTTACCCCCAGCATGAAAACGAGACACTATATCCCGTCTCGTGTGTATATAAGCGACGTGCACGTGCCGCTGAATTGCCTGTCGATGTGTTTAAGCCACGCAACGTGGTAATTGATTTATATATATGGATCTGGGCTGTTTAAAGGTTCTTCTGAGAGTAGGGCACTTGAGATAGAGCGAGATGAGTGTGGATGGGGTCGGTGGGTGGTCTGCGCTCTGTGGGAGAGCTGAATTTTGTTTCGGTTAGTGGATAGAGAGAGTTCTGTGGAATGGTAGAGGTTTTAAGTTTGATTAGGAGGAAAAGTTTTAGGGAATGATGAAAGGAATAAGTGATTTTTGAAATTTGCGATAAGTTTATTGCTAGATGATGACTAAGAGTAATTGCTCAAGTCATAAAAATTTGTGCTTACCATGGGGAAGGAAAATCTGACGAGAATGCTTTGATTAAAAAATAGTTTTGTGAGTTTACAGATGATTCATATATTTTACTTTATAAGGTTTATCTAATAATAGATTTTTATCGTTATTACATATAGCAAATGAAGTTCTACAAGTTTATCGATCTGTTTATTTCACTGGTCTAAAAATATACTTTGTTTTAAAAAGCTTTGTTTTGTTTCAATAATGCATTCTTTCTACTTTATTATCCAACTTTGTTCGGAAAAAGGTGAATATATTTTCATCATGAGTAACAAGGTCATTTTCCTATTTGTTTTTCAATATTTCATTACGCAGCCGAATACCGATTCAAGATTTAGGTATTTTCATAAACTAAATTCCTGCATATATTTCATTTAGTCATACTTGCGAGCTCCAGGAAAGTGAAAATTTACGAATATTTTCATTTTCTTTCGACTTCAATAATATATTCTAGGAAAGTTAAATTCTAGAAAATATGTGCGCTTTCTATGCCATTGAGTTGAAGTAATATACAATCCTTTTACTGGCATTATTGCAAACTTGAAATATGTTTATGACATTTTGACTATACAATAAAAAGTTTGTTAATATTTCATATTGCAATCGAATGCTCGAAGAGTATTTCAATAAAATTGACAATATTTTTCAGAAGGTTATTTTTTTCTAGTTACACTTTATGAATTTAAATCAATGTGATTCTACAAAGTTATAAGCAATGAACAACATCATCGCAGAAACTGCATCTTATCAAATTAAGTTTAATTTCACAGTAACAATCCTAGTCACCATCAACACTCAAATAATCTCATAAAAACCGCATCCTCCTCTAATTACCGAAAAACAGACAAAAATTTCCCCACACCAGCTCTCATCTTTACTACTCGCGAATAACCTCCTCAAATAAACCAACAGAACATTATCTCGCACGCGCGGCCTAATTACGGAAAATCTCGGAAATCGCGAAATTCGCACAAGTATCACGTTTTGCGCGTTTTACGTAACCCGAGAGCCAGTCGATTGTCGGTCCAGCTCAATTAGCTACCGAATTGTGTGCGCGCTAGGAAAAACCCGCGCTCTCGTTACAATGACACAATTGTTGCAGGTATTCCGATGGAAAATTTTTGACGGTAACGGCCTCAGCGTGAGCTCGACATGCTCCTGAGCCATGTAATTGACTCTTTTGGTTTCACCTGCCAAGTGTGAAGGATGCGTTTTTAGGTGGTATAAGTGGAGTTTTTATTTTATAATGTTTTTATTTGAATTGTTGGAAATTAGGTAGGTAATTGTGCTTTGCGATTTTTTATTCTATTTTTAACAAAGTCTTGGGTTTTTAAATTTTTTAAAATTTATGTTATTGGCAATCTGATTTTAAGCAAATTTAAAACCATTAATTTTGTATGTACGGATTCATTACACTATTAATCTTATCCTTATCATTCATTTACTGCTATAACAATCCGCATAAATATTTCTTCACCTCATTTAAAAACAATTAACAACATGCCATTGTCCAAGATCTTACTCCCACGAACTTTAACCAAACCATTGCCCTCGACAATTTGTACAAAAATTTACAATTAAAAATCCGTGTTAAAGTCGCGCAAACGACGCGAAAAGTCGCGAGTAGCGCGAGAACAAGCTATGGAGCGCTGCCAATCTCGTCCCGGATTTAAACGAGCTTCCGCTCGGCGCTCGCTCGTCCGCGCCTCCAATCAAATTGTGTCGCGCGCATCGAATATTTATGATTAGACGCGAGTAGGAAGCGGAGGAGCGCGCCTCCTTTTTTTATCGTTCCGGGGAAGTTGATACTGGGAAGTTTAAAGAGGAATAGTGTTTCGTGACTTGTTTTTGGACTGTAGTGAATAGAGGAGAATTAAATGCGTATATATACGTTTTGAAAGGAAGTGGTTGGGTTTGTATGTTGTGGGTGTAGAGAAAAATTTATTTTTGTTTTTTATTGACAGTAGCTGAAAATGTGAGAGATAAGAAGGACGTGGAGCACATTTGGAGTTGACAATAGATGCATTTTTAATAATTATCAAGATAGTTATTATTTTTTAATATTGTTAAATTTTAAGAATTCTTACACAAACTCTTGCATAAACTGACTGACTATAAGTTTAACGAGCATAATCTGTCGATTTCTTGCCAATTTAAGGCTTCCTAAAGTAATTATTTTCAAGTTAAGAACATAATATTATCTTCTACTAATAACTGGAATTCTTTGATGAATATTGCATATTTTCATTTCTTTAAAAATTCACAGTACTGATACTATACCTCAAGTATAACAAACTAAACTATACCCACTACCTATAACCCACCAACCAAACCACCAAATATAACAACTCCACAGTTCGCAATCAACAAAATCCTCAGCCACTTCTCAGTTTCCCCTCTCTCTAAATTTCGCTCACAAATCCCAGCAAAAGCTATATAACGCCACTCCGGAGTTGTATACATCGCGTTACACAATCGTTCGGCCGAATGATTTTACAATTGCGCCTCGTTATCGCCGCCTTCTCAGGATTGTTAATTACGTAAGCTGCAGAGAAGGGAAGCTCGCTGTAACACGCGACGCTTTTATTTTCCTGAATCGTTATGTACACAACTCTATTCTCGCGCGAGCGCGTGAATATCTGCTCAACTCGACTGTTGGCTCTGTAATGCAAGGTAGTTAGTAGGCGTTTAATGAGAGATTTTCATTTTAATGGGTTCCTTGCGGCTTAATGATCGATTGTGAGCGTGGTTGGGTAGTTTAGCTTGATTTCAGGCTGTGATGATCAGTGTGATGGGTGTATGATGGTTAAGGTGTTACTTCGTCATCGCGTCGATATGGTTAAATGTTGTGTGAGTGTTTAATTGTTAGAAAGTTATTGTAGTTTCTGCATGATTTTTTCAAAGCAAAATAAAAGCGTAAGATTTTGCGAGTAGAAATTTAATTAGTTAAGTCTGATCATTTGAATTTGGTTAGGTCCTAATTATAGGATACAACCAAGCGCCGCAATTATATTAATAATATTACGACGTGATTAAAACTTAAAATAATATTTAAATTTTTGTTCGGATCGTTTTCGGTGTCAACGCAGAATCCTTTTAATTTCAAAGCAGCGAATCAAAGTTTTACCAGCATCGTCCTTAATTTCTTCCTCAATCCAGCAACGAACTTTGTTAAACAATCTATATTCGAATAAATCTACTGACCCAAACTCCATACAAACCGCCTGAACAACTATATTAGCCAGTCAGCATGCGATCCCCAACTCCAGCAGTAACTTCAAAATTGGTCATTCCCATTCAATCGCTTTCCATCTCTCCCAAAATTACTTCCCATTCACCAAAGCCCTGCCTCATATCGACTCCGAATCTAAATCACCGCATCTCTATAAAAATCGTTCGAAAGCAAGCCATATTACCCGTCGAGTTCCTATAGGGGAGAAAACTCGCTACTGACGTCATCGCGATATAGCAGCGAGTCCGGATCTCGCGGGAACTTTCTTTCTTGCGGGCGAAGAAGTCGATAAGTTCGCGCGAGTTTACATAAATCACGGCGAGCGGCGAGGTTCGACGCGAGGAGGGGCCGACCTTCCGCCGCGAGTGTCGGGGCCAATTTTTCTCAATGCCAGGGTCAAGCTTGCAGTTGTTGCGCTGTGTGCGTGTGTGTGCATGTGTGTGGGATAGTTTCGTTCGTACTTTTGCCGCTGATAAGTATGTTCTGAGAGTTTTTGCTAGTTTTATGTATGAGAGCTGGGTGACTGAGGTGGAAGTTTTGATTATATCTCTATGTAGAAACTTTAAATGCGAGTAAGTATATCTAGAAATTTAGAACGAAATACGAACTAAAATTTTATAATGGATGATATAATGCTGAATTTTTACCTTGAGGATATAAGAGTTTAAATATTTGTGAAAATTAATCTTATTATTGCTTGCTCTTATGGGATCGCGGATAATTGTGAACTATATGGTGGTACTTATCAAAAACACCTAGTTTTAAAACGTTCCACATTTTTATCATTTTATACAATTATTTTTTTTAAAACATGTACTGTAAAAATCAAAATTTAAACTCTATTTTAAATTAAACCGAAGATTTGCATGTACAAACACAATTTTTCAATATTAAAATAAGATGAAAATACTTCACCCCATCTTCAAAAAAATATCACAAAATTCATTACTTAACAAAACTGTCTATAAACCCCAAAAATATCACCTCCAAAATCACCGTAAATTCTTGCACACCCCATCCAATCCTACAACTTGACACAACTTTTCCCTCTCAAAAAAAATAGCTCCCATATCTTCCAGCCTCATAATCAGACCGCGCCAACCAAAGATCGCAATCCTGACGATTCCCATAAATCGCTGGAGGCTTATACTCTCCCTCTCTTTCTTTCTTTCTACGTATTCGTATAAAACATTTGCCCGGCCCTTTTTTTTCGGGAAAACGCAATTCCGCGCTCTGCAAAGTCGTCGGCCCTTTCATGCGCGCCCTCCTTTTCAGACCTCAATCTTTCAAAAGACACGCGAGGCTTTAAATGCTCCAGCTTTTCTGTCTGAAAGACGAGCTGCTGCGCTGCCGCTGCCGCTGCTGCTGCTGGTCTTTTGGACGTTTATATGAGAAAAGGAAAAAAAAGTGTTGCAGAAAAAGATGAGGAGGGTTTAGAATGCCGAGAGATACTTTTGAGTATTTGCCGTTTTGACAAAGAGAGGGTTGTAATGAAAAATTGTCATATGGAGGAAAGGGAAAATAATTAATGTATATAAAGAAGTTTTCGGGAATACAATAATTTTAGTATGTGCTGAGTAACTTGGATTTTGTTTTAAATTAAGCATAAACTTAAAACTCAAAAAATGTTGAAAGTTTTAACAGTGAATATCCTTACTTTAGACATCGTAACACCTACAGAAGATTCTAAAGACTAAAACTAAGTATTTACTAAGTATTCACTGTGCTAAAAAAACATTTCTGTTAAAATCACTTGAAACCTCTGAAAGTAATAGTAATAAATGAAAGACTCCACGTATCAAAAAGTTCAAAAAAGATAAGTTTATTTATGCATCTTCTATTTTCTCTTACGAAACTCAATTTATGATTTTTCTGAACTAGATTATTCACATTCAAATCGATGCAATTTGTTACATTTTTATTTTTATAGCAGTAAAAATGCCTATAAATCGACTATTTCGTAAAGTTTAGCAACATGCAAAAAAATCCTAAATTTGAGCCAAATCCCTAACGTGAAGGATATGTAAATCTGAAGAATCTATAACTATAACTAACATAATATTTTATTAACGAGATGACTGTGTATTTTCTATGTTATATAAAATCAAAATTATTTTTTATTCATTAATACAATGTAAAATTTACATAAGTTTTTGTTTCGAATTTATAGAAAAAATAAACGATTTATTTAAATACTTACTTTATATTCAAACTATATTTTAACATATTTTGTATTTGCACCGTTTTCATTAATTCAATTTGGCAAAAAATTTAAATTAACTTTTGAAGCTCATTTAATTTAATTCAATGTACGAAATAAATATTTTTGATTTGCAAAAATTTTTCTAATCTTATATAATGTTTCTTAATAGTACAGTGTTTTATTTCTTTATAAAAAGTTCTTTATTTTCATGGATAATTACTAATCATGTAACACGCATATTTGAATAATTCTGATCTTCCGTATAGGCATCAGGATACAAGTAGATTAATATCTTTTTAATTTCTGGAATGTTGTTAATATTTTGCAAACAATTATGTTTCATTCCACACATTATATAATCTTATAATGATAATGCTAGTTTTCGTTCATTGATAATTTGCATGCTCAGTGCCGTGAGAACATCTGTACCACAATACAACTTCAAAATTTATTATTCAATTTTTAATTTTTTCGTTTGTTTCATGAACAAGTTCGACGAGTAGCTCTTTTAATACCTTCTAATGTAAGATAAAAGCTTTTATAAGCAAAAACAGATGCAACCATGAATTCATATAGATGTAAAGAATACTTTATTAATGTGATCACCTATTCGGTATAACAATAACTATAGTGATCTCTATAGGAAATGTTATATATTGGAACTCTGTACCACCTGGTCAAAAAGCTCTTTATCTATACGCGCCAAACTAAACGAAGAGCTATTCTTGAGGTCTACAGCTGATGACACTGATGTGGTAACATTTAGACTTTTGTTATGCTCTTATACTATTTCCGCATTATTATTTAACCACAAAAAGTCATCTAATTTTCTTAAAAAGATTATCTAATGAATAGCCCTTGTTATGAAGAAAATGAGAATCTATTTTTTTTTAAATTTAATTAGTTTAAATTTAGTAGGTACAAAAATATTTAAAAATAAAATAATTAAATAAAAATATCCTTAGTTTGAACAAAATAAGTAGTATTTTTTTGACATTGATAAAAATCGAATATCGAACATTTAAGAACTTGCAATTAGAAAATGTCTCCCCTCTGTCCTGTATGACATCTTGCAAAAAATTGCCTAACTAGATGTGCATTTTTAGTACTTATACATCAACTAGCAATTTAATTCATAATCATTCCGTTGCTAACTTAAAAGTTCACTACAAAATTTTCCAATACAAACATATTAACACCACCAGCTCACGCATCAACTCTTACAATTACAAAAAAAAACAACAATTCAAGCAAACCCATTGTAAAAAGAAAAAATACATACACAGCTCACGCAAGCAGCTTGTCTCTCGTTGCTTAGGAATCGAATCGTATGTGTAAAATACACGCCGAGTGAGTCAGCCTACACAACACGTCGCTATAAGCGGAGAGCGCGAGAAAAGACTCATCGTCGCGGCCTTTTGGGGAAGATCGACTTTCATTATCGCTGGCTCTCAAGCTTCTCGAAATTGATTTCATTCTCGTTTAACGCTTTGACGAACGAAGCTTCCCGCGTGGGATGCTCCGCATACTTGCGTCTCGTTAATGGGATAGTTAACCGGAGAAAGTTAATTATGGTATGGAAGTGCGAAGACGTCACTTCAGTGCTCTTATGAAGTCGATGTATACACCCATTAGTTAGAATCAATATGAGCCAGACCGAAACTCGAGCTGTTATTGTGCCAGGACAGAAACGCTCTTGTAATCGGTTAATAACGATCGGCGCCGCTTCTTACCTCACAGCGTTTTTTAAAACATAAAATTACGGCTAAAATAAAAGAACACTCAAATTATCGTCATTTCTAAACTAAATAAGGACAAAATCCATCACGCGTTTGCAAAAGAGCCTCATCAAATACGGCTACGCGCACCTGTCCTCGCTCTTCTTCCCAGCTTCGCGAACCCGTATACCTACACCGCGCGCGAATACACATAAAAAGCGCCCGTATATTAGCTCCGCAGCAAAAGCGACCTTTGTACGCGCGCATATAATTAGCCCGACGACTAAGCACACACGTGTAAGTACTCTCTTCAACTTTTTTGCGACTCTTTATATCACGCCGGCAGTATTACAGGATATCCCGGCGCGCGCTGACGTCATTCGGCTCTGTCCGTGACGCAGGATGTAGCTCGGCGCCGGGTCGGCATAGATAAAGCCACGGGGAATCCGATTTCGAAACTCGCCGGGAACTGGAGGTGCTAGATGATGGTTTCACGCGAGGCGCGTTTTGAAGGTGATATGCCGGAAAATTGGTTTTCTTGGAAGTGTTGGATATGTTGATGTGGGCTGATGGGTGTGGAGATTGGTGCTTTGGAATAGTTGGTTGAGAGGGTTGAGTGGGGATTTTAAATTGGAATGCAATTTGATGATTGAAGTGTAGGTTTAGAGTTTTTGCAGGGAATTGGTGAGAGTTTTTTTCATATTTTGGTAACAGTCTTGTTCTATCGTAGAAGTTCGTATATGATGTTTCTTATATGATGATCTTGAGAGATCATCTGATGTGACAGTTTTATAACGTTGAATCTCGTGGGAGAGTTTCAAATTTAAGTCTTTCCAAAATGTCTTCCCGAGAGAGTTATACATTACTTTTCTTAGATGTGTAAAAATGAAAAAATTCTTTGATATAATTCTTTTTCTTAAAGATTTTTTTGGATTAACTCTTTTTTATCAATCATCTTTATTGTAATATCGCTTAGCATTTTCATATTTAAATACTATTTGAGTATATATTGCGTTACAAGTATAAATGTACTTGAAGAATATAAATGACTTTATTGACCCAATCACATATCTGATATTATTCATAAAACGAGTACCACATTTTAAAGTCTAAACATTGTTAAGATTTCTACGATTATACAACAATCATCATGATGTTTAAATTTGATAAAAAATATTAGCCGCTTAAAATTATGACGTGGCAGTTCGTTAATTCATATGTGATATACATATTCACTCACTGTATGAGAATATTTATCACATATTTAAGAAAGGAATTTTGATAAGGTTTTGCGAGATCTTTTATAGCATCGAAAACATGAAACCTAAACATACCGGTACGGTACAGTACTTCTTTTCTCATCATGACTCAGTCTTAAAAAATGATGAAGATCAAAATTTAAATTAAAAAGAAAATAATAACAAACAAAAAAAAATAAACTAATTTGTAATTTAATGCAAACAACGAAAATGTAGTAGCACCAAATGCCTTAGATTAAAGTTAGATATTCTTATAATTTTCACCACTAACTTTTATTATTTTTAATTTTGTAATTAATATTTTCATTGAAACCAGCGATTCACTCTATGTTTTACGCTTGCAATCTTAATTATAAAATGCATTTTTATTAATTTTTCATATTTTATTTATGGCATAAAGTAAAAATAAAAAATTAAACTACTACACTGTGCAACGAAGGAATAAATAAACTTTGTTTTCTCGTTGCAGATAATATTTTACTCTAATATCTTATATTATTATTATAGAATTTATTAAAAATTTTATTACTTTAAAGATAAGTAGTATAAAATTAAGGTAGCAAAAAAAAAATACTTTTGAGAAAAGTGATAATTAACATTTGCAGTAACAATATTCCATATGATTTTTAAATCTATGAAGAGGCGATTACAATTAAGTTTAATATAAAATAACTTATATCTTCGTAATTAGAAATTCCTTGTAAAGCTTCATCTAATATCCGTTCATCAAAGATCCATTACTCTCCTGCCAATACTCAAACTCCTCCTGTATTAAAACTTCCCAACAACTTCAATCTAACTTCATATTACCAAACGAACTATCGATCTCAAAATGAAACGCAACTACATTACCGACCGCACAATCCAGCCGGTAAAGTCGCATCCTTCACAGCCTCCAAGCAAGTGCTGCCTCTACCGGGACCCCAGGCAACCCCCTTAATCTCACTCAGCCGGCAACACAGCCACCTGCCCGTCAGCGCGTGTCCGTCTCCGGCCGTGATCCGCGCGATATTCGAATAGTTCCGCGAGCGAGCGAAGCGCGAAAATAAACAGACTACGCGCTTACAGGCCGCAGGACACGGACCGTCTCTCTCTCTTTCTCTTTCGCACGCGCGCGGCGCAACGTACACCGGCTCCCGGCTGTAACAGGTGTTTGTTTCTCGGGCCGAGGGACGATTCACAGGTGGCTCTCTGGCGGAGATATCCGCCCCACACACACAGGTCCGCATCCGTGTGAATAGGAAAGCCAAAGAGAGAGAAAGGTTGTTCGGTTGCATGTGCACGTGTGTATGTATAAACTTGCTGCTGCCGGGCGGTGTTTATGCGTGTACGCTTTTGAAAAGAGAAGGTGAGGGTAGTTTTCTGTTTGAAGCTTTATGTGGTTTTTTGGATAGGTGTTGTGCTGCTGTCTTTTCGAGGCTGGGGTTTGGAATTTTTTACGAGTGGTTTATGTTGGGATGCGTGAAATGGATAGCTTTTACAGCTCTGAGCGCGACTCTTGGCCGAGATGTTTTCATGAGGGTACGTTTGCTTTATGGTTTAATAAAAGGAACTATTTTAATTTCAAGTTATTAGCACGTTTGAAAATGATTTATTATAAGACAGAGTTTTATTTCATTTTGTAGTTTTGTTTGAAGAAAGTAAATGCGTTAGCGCTTTTGCTTCGTGATTCTTGGATGAGAGATATCTGAGATGTTTCCGACGAAATAGATATTTAGATAAATGTTATAAAAATCCTAATACTTTGTCTGGAAAGATTCACTAACAGTTTTTAAAATATTTTAACTATACTAACAAATTTTAAAACTATCTAAAATCTTACACCGCCTAATAAAATTTTTCCAACCCCATTCCCGCACCGACCTCAGCCTCAAAAACACATTTCACGCACCAAAGCAAAAAAAAAAAACATCACAC
>JAPYZA010000249.1:0-33687 GCA_030522685.1 Eupelmus azureus
TGATATTGTAAAATTTTAAATTTACTATTTATAAAAAGTAATTAATTTCTCTTATTTTATCATTTTTCAGTGAATGCCAGAAATTACTTACTAGAATACTTGACGATATAGACGAGGCTTCTGCTAAAGCTCAAGGTCTCAATAGGACCATAACTAGTGCAGTGAAGCTACGTGATACAGACCATATAATTTGTCTAATGGTTGATAGTGAAGGAAATAGGTAAATTTTATCATTTATAATAAATTTAGTTATGTAAATCTAACTCCTTTTGAACTTATTTCATATTTATTGGGAACATGTTAAAGTAAATTATTGAAAAATTTTTTTCAAACAAATTTTATAGATCTGTAATTTTTGGAGATATTCTAAATAATCTTGTAATAAAATAATCACTGTTTTTCAAATGTAAATTACATTTTCAAATTGAAATATTCAGTAATTTGATAGCTATTGAATGCTGTTGTTTTAATTAATTATTTAAGTTAATAGTTCGCTTATTTTATTTTAAAATGTGCGATATGAAAAATAAAGTCAACTATTGGTAGTTACAAGTAACATAGGTATTTTTTGTATTTGTGTTTACTAAAAATTATAGAACATGTCTAAACTATAAAACAGTTTGTATCTATCTAATAACAAATAAATTATTTTTTTCATACAGCGGTTTAGGTAGCGTTGTAGGTCTTTTGAAAACTGGATCTAAAACTTTATTCATGTTTGATGAAAACGGCCTTCATTATCGACTTACACCACGCTGCATTATGGGATTAGGAAATGAACTTTATCAACACATGTTAGCTGTGAGTTTTCATTTTTTTTTTATTATGCATTTACAAAACAAAACAGTGAATAACGCGATGAAACTATTCAAATAAGACCTCAGTGATGATATGCTTTTAACGCTGATTCAAAAGTCAATCAATTTACTGAGTATTATTTGTTGTAAAGTTTAGTGTTAATAGTTTATTATTGAAAAACAGCAGTCGTTTGTTTCTCGGAAGAAATGTTTGTGTTGGTATCTCAGCGAAAACAGTGCGTTGCTAATAAAAGATATGTACGAATAATATACAGTGTCCACGTAAGTTGTTTTACTACATCAATAGTAATGTAAAAGGGATAAATTCACGACCAGCACCGCGGATATTCTAAATCTCTCATATACGAGTCGAAATAAACATTCAGAGCATAGAGCACGCAAATAATGAAGTTATTCATTAACTGCCATAAATATCTCGCTTTATACTATACTCAAACTTATACCTCTCCTTTATCGTAACATACAAACGTCGAGTCTTGACATCAAACCGATAAAAGTCAAACGATCAAACGCTCCTCTATCTTTACAATGGTCCAGCCGTACAACTTATTGCCAAACCATCCCAACAACCCGACCAGTGTATTATATATACACACTCGCAACAAACGCTCTCATAACGAGCGCCACTCGCTTAATCATCACAGTCCCAAAAACAAGCGCGCCTCCAATTAGAAACCCAAGAGCGGCCCGACAAATCATCACACGCACGACCGAGCGAGAAAACACGTCTGCTATCTTTCTCCGGGGAGAGGAGAAATACAGGCGTTTTACGGCTTAACATTACATTATATACACACGGGTATACAGACACACGCGCGCTGCTCTCGAATTACGCAAGGAGCAGCAGCCGGCCGCCTTCCTCTTTCACTTTCCATTTCCATGCGCCTCGGCGCGCTTGCACACTTACACACACACAGGCATAATCGCATATGATCCTCGCCGGTGTGATATAGTTAAGATCCGCGCGCTGGATCTTTCGCTGGCGATATACTTAATTAACGCGGTGATTTCGGAGCTTCGCTTATGTATATACCCTCTGAGAAAATGTCGAGACTAGACACTATTGGTCCTGCGCTAGGCTAAGAATGCGACAATGGGGATGACGACGCAATAAGCGCCTCGACGAATATAATATATATCCGCGTATGCTGCAACGCATCTTGAGAGAGTGCAGCTCATTGTGCTGTTGTGTACGCGCGTGGTGCGCGCTTTCTTTCGCGTATTACGCGCGCGTGTATATATATAGGCGACGTGTAGGTAATCCGCGAGCGAGCTGGCTTATGCAATGAACGTATTAACAGTCTTATTATTTTCTCGCGGGTTAATTACACGCTTCTTGCTCGTTAACGCGATGAGATGTAATTGTGTATCCTTCCGCACTTCCGATGAATTTTATAAGGCCCGGGATTACGCGATTACTACGGCTGGATGAGCGAGAGTGCTTCTATGTACTAGAGTCGCTCGGTAGTGATTTTAGTGCATGTGTTGTTTTCATATTTTTTTTTTCTTTTTCTTTGCATTAATGCTTTGTAGGCAGAGGGAAGATTGGATGTAACGTGAGAAAATGTTTTCGCGTGTTTGTATAACCGCATTACGGTTAGAATTATCATTTACGTAAGGATGAGGCAGCGCGTTTGTCTGCGCCCTGGGGATGCGTGAAAAATTTGATTGTTGTGTGGATGTGTTATGCGGGCGAAGCGTCACTAGCGTTTCCTTGTTCGATAATCGGTCGTTTTTTTGATGAATTCCAGGAATAAATTGAAGTAGTATACATAATTGAATCGTAACGTGTAATAATAGAATCATAACGGTTTCTTTTTTAGCAATTAGAGTTTTCTTTTAACGTAATTGGTTAGGATTGTTATTATCTGTCTTATAATATGATGAAATTTTCATTATCCCGTACAAATGTGTTTTTAAATCAAATATGTTATTACTTAAAAAAAGAGCAATCAGAATTTTGTACTAAAAGTGTTGTAAAAGTAAAATAATTAAATGTAATTGAGAAAAATTTAGGATCGTAAAAAAAATTATATCTTGTAATTCTAAAAGAAAGTGCTAAAAGCAATTACCAAAGTTTTTTTTGAACTTTCAATAACTTTACTTTAAGTAAATTAAAACTACTTTCTCTTGTAATAAGGCAGTCCATTTTTTCATTCTTATTCTCGTAAGTAAATATCATGATTATAACAGATTCATTAAAAAGAAAAAATAGATAGGTATATTATAATTAACGCTGAAGTTTTTTGAATAAACCATTTATCCATCAAAATGAAAATGATGTGTGTTATGATAATAAAAAATATTAAAATGCCTTATACGCTTTTGATTGAAATAAAATACAATGGTGTTAATAGCTCTTTATCGATTAGATTTTAATTCATATAAAGCTAACGATACATCACATCGATTTCGAAACTTTAAGCGCATCCATCATTATTCTCATCTCATTCTTAAAGGTGTAGCATAGCATACAAAGCATTTTTTGACATCGATTGCGACGTGACGATGACCGTAACTCAAAAGTCCACAATGTTCAGGCTAAACCTTTTGAATTTGTAATTTTTTGCTGAGTAATTCACATTGCATATTGCAGCTAACTTTTGTATGGAATCCAAGGTAAAAAGTTGTTTTGTTATTATTGAAAGAAGCACAAATAAGTATACAAACAATTAAATTTCATAAAATATTATTGAAAATTATTTTGAAATTAATCGAACCAAACGATTTTTTTTTAACCTCCTTTTATATCAAACAATTGTTATTATCAATATATAAGTACATTTGCAACGGTCAGCCTATCTATACATTCAATAACACAAACAAAATGCTAACCTCTCTTAATCCAATTAAAATTGAGGTCAACACAAACACAAAATCTCACCGCATCCATAAAGCACTGCCGCAATCCTTCACAAAATACCCGTCGACTCCTCTCCCAACAGCCATTAGGAAACACAAATTTCATGCGCGCATTCACCCACGGAGTTCGAAATTCCATTCTCAGCGTGTCCCCAGCTCGCGCGCGCACGACTCCCGCTATACACCTATATAGACACAAAAGGCAGTCTACCCCAGTGTGTACACAGGCTCGGAATGCGCCTGGTCTTACGCAAATCCGCTCACCTCTCCGCTATTATTCGCGAAAAGTGTGTCCCGATTTTTTCAACCTAACCTCACTTTAGATTCGAATCTGTCAATGCAGCGCGCGCGCGATGCGCTATATGGTTTGCGCAACGCGCGCACAGTGTTAAACTTTCTCCGATAATCCAGCACGATTAGCCCCGATATATACCGATCTCGGCTGTCATCGAAGCGTGCCGGCGCATACACATCGGTGAGTATAATAACACCTCATTCTATAACCTCTACGCGCGAGCATCGTGATGGTTTTCGGGTTGATTCGCGTCCGACACATCAACCTCGTCGTAGATCAGATAAAGATCGGTGTACGTTTATTATACGAACGCAGTTTTTTGAGAGCGAGCGTCAGATCGTTTTATTTTTTTCACTCCCTTTCGACAGCTGCCCAGAGGAGAAAGAAGAAAGCTTTCTTAATTCGGGCCCCGATATGCGTATACACGTGGAACGCTCGAGTGAAAGCGCCTGTAAATGGGAGAAAAATCTCGCTCGTTTCAGAACGTGCGAGTGGCCCGACGTTATTTTTTTTTATTCTCATTTTGGAACATATATACTCGCACGTGATGTAACGAGAGTGCGAGTGCCGTGGCGAAAAGAAGTGGAGCGGTTTTTTGCTGGATCTATGTATGAACGCGCGAGTGGTAATTTATTAAAGATAGTATCGAACGAGATGTATTAATTTGTCAGGATTTAATTGTATTTTTTTCAACATACAATAATATGAGAAGAAACGAGGAGCGCAGGTGATGTATTACCGGTCCGCGAGACACGCGATCGGGACCTGTCAGTTAGAGATACACATTTGTAATTAACAATAAGTTATTAAATCATATATAGTGAAACGTTTTTAAGATACTTTCCGGCCTTGCCGGCGGTTTCCAATCATTAATCACCGGGCAGGCGAATTTTATGTTTCGAGGCGGTATTTAATTATAATGCGCAATATCTCGGATATTTGGTGAGAGGATGAGGGCAGAGCAAGCGATATGATTAAGACTTCGACATGATAAATGTAACGAAAATGGGAAAGAATGATCCGATAGACTAGAGTGTTTGTTATAGAGGTTAAAATGAAATCTTAATGTTATAGACGATTATTCAACCGATCGCTTCTAACGAATGTATAAAGTAACCATGATGATTTCAATTTATTAGTCAATCAGAAAATTAGATGGTCCCTAGAGTATCTTATTATTAATACTATGTAGACTATAAGTTAAAACCTAATTCAATTTCTAAGGTTAAATTTAACTAATTAAATTTGTATATTCAGAGTAAATTATTAGCCTGTCTTAAAATTGGTAAAGTAAACTTTCTTCTAATAAAAGAGGCGAACTTGAAAGTAAACAATAAAAGTGCGCTAATTCAAAATTCCTCCGAAACGATACCCTCCCATTCTAACAATAAGTCGCCTCAATTCTACTCTCACAGTCGCAATCAATTAACTCTCCAAGGTTAAGCGCTCGCTAAGCATTCACAATAGCTTAGGCACGAGCCACCGACACCTCTCCTAAAAATTTCATTATACAACCTTATCACAAGCCGCATCTCGCGACCTAGAAAGAAGAAAATATCCCTTCCCCTATACCCGCACTAGGCATGCTCTATGTATATAGAATAGACCCGATATTTCAAAAGCCCTCGTATCTCGAACACAAAACGCGCGCTACTACGCACATCGGAAATCGGCCCTCATCCCTCCTTAATGAAAGAGACATTCGATCTTGAACTATACTCTCCTTGAGGACGGTAAAAACTCGCGTATACAGGTATACACACATCCGTCCCTCCCGCGGACAATGTAGAGCTTAGCCCTCGCAGCTGCCCTTACGTATAATATATACCTATACATATATCGTATAGAAGCGTAGGTGGATGCTGCGGGAGAAAAAAGGCAGCGAGGGAGGGATCGTGAGAGGAAATTATAATCCGCTCGAGCGGCCTCGAACTTTCCTCTCATCGTCAACGAGCCCTTCGCCCGCGCGTATACATACCTCGAAACACACCTACACTCGCCGCGTATACGTGCTTTCATATATACCTATATAAGCGTGTGTATGTGGGTACGCTCCGCGCGGACAATGCACTCCTCTCACTCGTCCCTAAGGGATCCCCCTTCGGACAGATGCTGCGCACCTTATATATATATATACATACATACACACATACATATATACCTGCAACGTTCGCGCGCCTCAGCGGGGTCAATGAACTCGCAAAACTTTATATCCCCGCGCTCGCTCGCCGCTCTGTATATCCTCCACCTCTCTCCTCTCTCTCTCTCTCTCTCTCTCGCGCGAGCAAACTGTCTTCTTCTTCTTCTTCTTCTTCTTGCCTTGCCTGCTGCTGCTGCCGGCGGCTGACCGGCCCTGACAGCAAGCGCGACGCTTCGGGGCTTTTCTGCCAGAGAGTGGGCTTGCCGAACCCACGCACGCGCACTCAGATTCCGAGCTCCGATACACCCGGGCGCGAATTCTTGAAAAATTATGAGCCGGGAGAAGCCGAGCGCGTGGAGCGGGTTTTAAAGCCAAGCGATTTTCGCTTGCGCTTTTGCTGGCTGTGTGTGTGTGTAAGGAGATAGCGAGCGTTTTGCGGGATTTTTTTTTTGGAGTGAGGTGCCGTTTATTTTTTTTGTTTGGTGGAGGCTGGGTTGGGTTTGGGTGGAGGTAACTGTTTTTTGGTGATCGGGGAGGCTGATGCGTAATTTTATCGATTAATTTTTTTGGGCAGCCGGGAAGTGGTAATTAATGAGTACGTTTTTCGAAAAGTTTTTAGGTGGTAGTTAACAAGGCTGGTTTGGAGCGTAAATGTATACTAGAGGCTTTTCTCTGCGTCCGCAGGTCATTAATAATGCTGCTGGAAAACAACGTGGAGGTGATATCGTAATAGAATTTTAATTTGTGACGATTTATTCTTCGCTAAGCTATTTATAAGAAACTCGGCGGCTTGGAACATTTAAATAAACGGATACACGCGGTCACGTTTATACTTTGAAGATAATCGCCGATTCCTATACCGAATTAGAATTTTAAAATTCGATTTATTTTCTAGTTTTAATAGTATTCGAAGAGCCTTCGAGAGAAAGATTAGTATTTTCTAATTTTTAAAATTTTCTTCTTAGTTATAAACATAACGAACAATTGATGATACATAAATCCACTTAACGCACAGTAAACTCCATTGTTACAGGCCGTAACACTATTGAAATACAGCGATCGTAAAAAGCGCGCTCATCCCAGCAAAATGACGCTGTCGTTTCTCGAAAATATCGAGGATCCCTTTATAAATGTTTTACTTTACATAAACTTAAATTACACACATCCACTCCCATACACATCGCACTGATCTTTTTCTCCCGCAGTGCCCTAAGTGCGCAGAGCATCAAAAAAAGAAAAAAATAAAGAAACAAATCCAAGTGTACCTACTCACACAGCGATCGTTAAACGTGGAAAACTCGCTATGCATACACATACACACACACGCGCTCGCAAAGATAAAAACGCAACACGAGATAGTAAAATCCCACGTGCAGGACGGGTACTTATAATATCTCGGACGCTTAGCCGAGGCGCGCACTTATGCGAGCGATCTTACCGAAGGTCTCCATTGATACGTGTAAGTAAGGTACGAGGAGTATCAAGTATCGAAAGCGCTCCGAGGCGGTCGCTCTGGAAATCCAACTCTCTCTCTCTCTCTCTCTCTCTTTCTCGTATATACCTATACGCTGGGTTCATGGATCTGTATAATATGTGGGCTAACTTGCGCAGAGCGGCTGCATATAATACAATATTACTCTGGCGTTGCGGCCGTGCGCTGCGGCACGACCTTAGCTGAGGCCGTGAAGAAGATTATAAATTGATCCACATAGTCTTCTATTTACATACTCCAGAGAGGGCGAAGCGCTGGTTATACGGCGGTCTTAAGCGGATACTCGAGCGATGCGCGCACGTGATGTAAAGTAAGGCATTTTTCCGAGGATGGTTGGGGTTTTTTTGGTTGGGTTGGGAGGCTGGAAAGAATGCGAAGAGGCATTCTTTGTATAAGGTTTGTGGCTCTTTTAAGGCCGGCGAAAAAAAGCGGACGAGCCTGGGTTTGTTTTGCTTTTTTGACGGTGAGACGGTTAATGAAGTTCTGCGGGGCTTGAGGGATTTTTCATTCTGGATTTATTGTCGATAATTTCAACAGGGTTTGTTTTTTAAATGCCAAGCCTGATAGTAAATCGCGTGATGCAACGAAAAAAAATAGGATAAGGTCTAACGTAATTTATTCAAAAACCAAAAAATAATGTATTCGCGGCATTATCTCTCTATCGCTGAGAACATTACTATTATAATCCATAGCACAGCGCAGCAATTATGCTCACTAATACAATGCTCCAGCCCTCAAAACAAACAATAGCATCGCGCATGTATCCCACCAGAGCTACATCGAAGCGGCAATGCGCGAAGAAACACGAGGAGAATTACTCTTTATCATAATTCGACGCGTCTGCATCTAACCGGCGAAAATAATTATAAATCACGGAAAAACCTTAAAAGATGACCTCTGGAATCCCCTTAATCTCACCCGCGAGCGTGAGCCGTATTCCACCGAACGTCGAATAATCCTCAGTGATGTGTAGAATCGATAATAAATTTAATGAAACCCCCCTTAACAGTCAGATGCTACATACACTCAACCGGCTCAACATATCCATTCGACTCTTGCGTATATATATACAACGCCTCGAGTCGTATATATAGATACTTCTCACGAGATCAGCGTCAGATATACATTCGCGGCGAATCTTCGCGCGCGAGAACCAATATTCCGCCTGCGATATACAATATCAACTATTAAGGTGGATACATGTATACGTATACACAGAGCTGAGTATGAGAACAGAATAATGCTCTTGCATCGCGGTGCTTATTTTCCGTGGATTCATAAAGCTTAAATGCACCGTTTACGATTCGCGCTGCTTGGCGAGCGAGCGACCTTAATGACGCTGTCTAAGAGGCCGCGAGACGCACGGATGCAATTTGATAATTAAACGCTGGTGTGATAAGTGTGCGAGTAATAAAATATGCTTTTCGCTTTTATGATTAGTATTTAGTAGCCATAAATGTCTTTATATTGTCCTTATGGAAAAAGTAAATCACTGATAAGTCCGATAAGCGCGAGCCTCGTAAATTAGCTGGCCGAGGTGTTTGATAGAAGCTGGCGAATCGGTCCAGTATACAATGCGGAACTCCACATGATTCGATAAATATAATAATTGCCGGCCATAATAATTCGCCATAAAGTTTAATTACAAAATGATTATAATACGCTCGGGCAAATTACCCGGGCGAGTCCGTTTATACTTCGCGGATCTTACGTGATCAAAAGCACATACTATTGAGTAATTTGCTTTTATTGCCCCGTGCACTCGCGCACTCACCTTCGCCTTTTGGCTCGAGAATTTTAAAAGCCAGAGGATATCTCGGAGGAGGATCTACATCGAGTTCGGGAGATCTTCGGGGAACTTTGATCGTTAATTTTTATGAAATAAGGTAAAACGTTAAGGGCGAGCTCGCGAGCTCTCGGGTTTCATCTTGAAAAATTGAGCTAATCGAGGATCTGAAGGGCCGAGCACTTGCACCTTCGAATTTTTTCACGCCAGCTCCGCTCCTTCCTTTTTCTTTCTCGCTCTTTAAATTTCGTACTTTCGCTGAAAAGAACCAGGAAGTAAGAGGTTAACGATTACGCAAGCTGCATTCCGATCTCGTATTATCCTTTTTTTTACACGTCGAAAGGTCTTGGGTGAAAAAATTTCTTATAATTAACGACGTGCGAATAATCAAGTGTAATTTAAAAAATACGCTCTCGAAAGCGTGCACGAAAAACATCACCAATTCTTCTTCACTTTTCCCTGAAATATGCGTTACCAGGGGAAACGTTTAATCAGTCCCCTCGGCATCGTCCTCGGAAAGTCCATTTAGACACTTAGCCTAGGATCATGAAAATTCATGATTATATTTATAGAGCCGACTCTCCGGGCTCCGCCAGATGCCGCGCTTCTTGCCTGCAATTAATTCGCTCGCGTGTAAATGCGCTGCCCCTTACGCGCTCGCTCTCGCCTAAGAATAAATTAATACTCTTAATTTCTTTCGCTCTCCCGGCGTTTAAAGACACTTAGCGATTTTTCCCCGCGTTTTATCACTCCGCTAAACTCGATACCCGGCGACACGTCGAAAAGAGAAGCCAGCAACAGCAGAGGAAAAAGCGAATAAGCAGCCTTAAAAGCGAAGGTCCGATATAATGGACCTCTCGCCGATATATAAAGGCGCGTATCGATCAGGGCTCGTGCGTGCGTGCATCTCTCGGGGATTATATAACAGCGCTCGGCTCTCTCTCTCTCTCTCGCGACGAAAAGAAGAAGAAAATCGCAGCGGACGTGATCTCAGGCGCTCGGTCGAGTGCGTCGACCCTGGTACCAGTTTTACGCGTCTAATAAATTACCGTATAAACTGGATCCAAGGAGCTCGCGCATGCGTCCTCTCACTTTGCGCGTGCGCGCGCGAGATGCTTAGTTAAAAGAGCTGCGCTGGGTATGTGTATGTGTACTCTCTGGTGGTGGTGGCCATGCGAGCGCTCTGGTGATTTGTGCGATATCGTACGTTTGCCAGAGAGCGAGCGAGCGAGCGGCTATCGGTCCGTGGAATCGGATGCCCGCTTAAATCTTTTCCCCGGTAATTTTATCCGAGAGCTGGCTTCGAGCTGCCCTGGAGATTCCATTTCGCGGGGAGTTTAGTTGTGTAGGGAAGATGAGGCAAGTTGGCGCGGTGTGCGAGGTTTTCTTGGGTTTTAGAATGGGTGTAAGCGCTATGAGGGTGTTGGGTGTGAGAATAAAGAGGGGAGAGGGGAGAATATTGAAGAGGGTTCATGCAAGAGGATTTGAGAGTTTGAGGGTGATTGATAAGTGTTGGATTGTGGAAAAGGAAAATTATTTGGTATAATATAGTTCGATTTGGTACGGGCTGACCTCGGAATTGCTTGAGAGGATAGAGTCAGGATTTTATAAAGTTTTTGAGTAGGCTAACGAGTTTTTGCTTTCATTTTACGACTTTGAATCATGATGAATAAAGTAGTAAAAGGAACGTATTACATAGTTATAAAACACGTTCCTCGAACAACTGGGTTATACACGTACGAAATGATTTTAATTATTTCATGTATTATGTCACTGATACAATCTCTCCTTTCTAAAAGAGGCAACAGCGATACATATCTAATTAAATCATCGAATCAAGAACGCACCTACTCACCAGCCTAATCATTGACCTCACGATTGTTCAGCCCAAAAAAAAAAACAAAAAACCATAAACCCACCCATTCGAACAATCCCAGTAACCAGCCGCTCAATTTAATTAAACACTTGCCGGCAGTCGATAACCTCGCGCATCCTTAACAAAGATAAAAAAAACCCTCCCCGCACATCTATTTATAGAAATATTAAATTTCCTACCTCGCGCTAACCTCAACCGGATTTTTACCCCTTCCCATTTTTCGCCAATTAAAGGGATTAAATTTTTCCCCGCGTCAGGCGCGCGTGTATCGGATTCATTAGACCGATAGGCCGGCCTCGCGGCTAGCCTTACCGGCGCGCATCCCTCCCCTTATCTCCGCGACGATGCTTATTTAATATAGAAGAATTCTCGCGTTAGGAAAGATTTCGCGCGCGCATATAATTGCGCTTATCTCCCTAACGCGCGGCCGTTCAAATGCGCGCCGATGGGATTATTCGTTTCGCGAGGAACAGGTTTTTCCATTTATGCCTCTCTCTCTCCCTAGTTAAAATTGTTTTCGACTTAAAAATTTTATACGACCGCGCGCGCTCGTCGAGCGTTGTTAGCCGGTATCGATATATACCCTCGCGAGAGCTGGATTTTCGCAAAACGCTAATAACGAAGATAAAGCTGAAAATGATTTACGTCCGCGTTGCGCCCTCTCTCTCGACAAATATGGAAAGATGTTTTAATTGTGCGCTAACAAGACGCGCGCGCCATTATCGGCAGGTATATATGTTTTCCTTGCGTGTATATATATCCTTTGTAGCGAGAGGCTGTGTGAGTGTATAGGGTAATTATCGATCGACGCGAGAATCCTAATTATGGGAGCGTAATCGCTGTCAACGTAATTACAGTCGAATCTTTACCGAGCTGGATCCGAGAAAAACCAATATTTAAATTCTCGTTTAATAGAAAGCGATCGCTCTCGGCGAGCTCTCGGATCTTTAAACTCGCTCTCCCGCGGCCTGTCGATGATTTACGGCTGGACGCCGATAAATCAAGCGCTTTATATATATACACGTATATAGAAAATTCGTGCGCGCTCGGCCCGTACGAAAAGCCGTAATGTCCACGCCATGTATAGTAATTATTCGTCGTAAAAGTTAATTGAATGGCCGTCGCGCGAAGGCTCCGATCCATCTCCCTGAGCTGCTTATAATTCCCAGCTATATATCTGCAAGCCGTCGAAATTCCGAAATAAAAAAAAAGCAGGATCGACGCTGAAAAAAAACTACCGTCGCGCCAATCGGCCGATCCTTCTCGGAAAAGAAAAACATCAGCCCGGAATTTTGAGCGAGAGAGAGAGAGAGAGCATCAAGGCTGGCATTCCGCCGGTTTCGCGCCAAATCGAAGCGGACCCGCGTGAACGCCTCTATATATACTGACTCATAATACAGTACGTACGAGGCGAGTCGCTCGGCGTACACGTCGCCGTCATATAAACGGGGGAATGCGACTCGTTTTCGCGGATCGCCTCGGGTGACGCAAGGGTACGACCGAGAGGATAGCTGAACGCTCGCGCGGTAAATGAGCAAATACTCAACAGCAAAAGAGAGAGAGGGTGTGCTTGTGTGTGAGTATATATATAGTAGAACTATACTAGGCAGCTCGTGTGGAATCTGCCAGGTGGGACAGATGAAACGGTACCCGCGTGCTCGGGAGATGCTGGCCAGCAGTGGAGGCCAACACCTGGCTGAAAGATGCCTAGAGATATATACCTATATTCTGAATCATACTAGCGTATGTGTGTGTGTGTGTGTGTATATGTATACACTCTAGGACGCCTCGTGCGTGGAATTCGTAGGCGTATGGTATAGTTGCGCTCGCGAGAGTAATGCTTTCCTACTCGATTTACTGTTACCGCCCTCGATCTATATATAAGTACAGCGCGGACGAGAGCCAGCCCTCTGCACACTTACAACACTACATATGTGCTAGCGCAGCGCGACACACACACAGGGAGCGATTCGAGATTTTAATTTACGAGCCGAGAGAGAAACGCATTTCGCGTGCGAGCGTTGAAGTCTCCGTATAGCGAAGTGCCTCGATGCGAGGATTAGACCCAGTTTCGTCAGAGCTACGTATAGTGGCTTCATTACGGCCGATTGTGCGATTTTTTTCTCTGCGGTTTTGCCTTTTGGAAAAAAAAAGAATGTTTACGTGTAGCTATTTATTGTCCTTAGTACAATGACACGCGAGCGCGAGCCGAGGAATTGTCTGCCGGAATGCGCGCCGGTTCTTTCTTTCGGCTCGCCGTTTGATTGAAAACGTGTCGGGTTCTGTAACTGGATAATTTATTGTTCTACTTGTAGCTCGAGCTTTTTTTCGAAGCGAGGCATTTTTCCGAGCCGACGTCGACGAGTACGAGACGGCATTTTCTTCGGCCTGCGCATATCGTTAACATTCCGCTTTTGTGTGTACGTGATGAAGCTGGCGAAATTAATGATTATTGGGCAATTGGTATTTATTGCGCTCGTTTATTTTGAATAATCTTATCGCGAGTTTTAACTTAATAATTTTTATCGCGAACGCGAGTTAAATTAAATGTGTAATTAAACGAATGGTTGTCCGGGAGTCTTACGCGAGCCGGAACCTTACTACTTACGCATATTTTTGCAAGCATTCTATTCGTATGGAATTCCACGTTTCAACTGCGCTTTGATAATGTTATAATATTTATCTGAATAACTTTGATATACAGACTTAAAACACTTCCAAGAAAACGAGTGAAACCATTTGTATCCTGTAAGAACTCCCAAGACATTTTCCGCAATTAATCCAACATATCTTTTACATCAAGGAGAAAACGCGCGTTCGCTGTAAATCCGCTTTTGTTTTCACCCGGGCATTTCGTCCTCCACAATCGCTTTACACGCGCGATTCTCAACCGCATGTGTCGCGCATAACTGCACATTAGAAAAAACAGAGAAAAAAACGAAAGTTCATATATATAAGTACTTTCTAACCGTACGCGCCAAAAAAATTCCCAGGAACTCTTACCGAGAGCCAGCACAATCGTCGTCCTAACATTATCCCCTTTTTTCCTTAAACAAAACAAAGGAAGCTCATCCTCTCCTTTCAAACAACAAGCTCGCTTCCAAGAAACCCTCTTCTCTCTCCGATAACGCGCGGGCGTAGGGAGGAGGGAAACAAACCCGCAATTAGCCTAAAGAAGAGCCTCAGGAATGCGTCGTCGCGGAGCCCTTCCGAGTTCCGACCTCATTCCCGACTTGGCTCTCTCTCTCTATCTCTCCGTCTCTCTTTCGCAACGCTCACTACGCGACACGCCTAACAATTACACGTTTATATATAGATATATATACAGGCGATATTCGCGCGAGCGCGAGGCGTACGCGTACTGAAAACAAAACCGCCTCGGGGCGACGTTCTCCGAAAAGCCAGGACGCCGGCGAGAGCTGAATATGAGAGGAGGAGAAAACGCGCCGTTTGGAGAGCGAGTTATTGGTTATCGTTTTGTACATCGATAGCTCGGTGCGTATACATGTCGAGATATAGGTGGATTATGACCTTATGCAGATTTTCTAGCCTGGCGTGTGATTGATAATTGCTGGAGCGAGCGCGCTTGCTGTCGAAATCTGTGTCTGTGTATATTGGTAAGAACGCGAATTTATGTTAAAAATGCGAGTGTATGGTGCCTTACATACATGTACCTAGTGCGAGAGTTGCTTAAGGCTTGTGAAACCGAAATTGAACTTTGAGTTCGGTATGTAAATTTCGTGAGCTAATGGACTTTCGATATCGAGAGATAGAGAGGAAAAAGGGACATTGAAAGTTGCGGGGAGAGAAACTTTGTGGTACCCTGAATTGACCGTCCACCTTCGTTTTTTTTTCATACACCGGTTGTATTGTTTTGTCTATAGGATGTAGATAAAATTAGGGTCATTAGGATAGACTGCGGACGGTGTGTGATTAATTTCCGTGCGATTGGTGTAATTGGCATTGTAAAGGCTTGAATAAACGTCGGTGATTAAAACAATTGTTTGTAAACTTACATTGTATTTTGCTATTATTGTGCGGGTAATTTTGGGAGAAATTTGTATTCTTTTTATTTAGATTGCGATATTTTATGAGCTTTATCAAAGAATTTTACTGACACGGGAAAAATCTGAGCAGTTCAAACACTTCTGCAGTTAAATATAAAAGTAAAACTCCAACACTTAATAGCTTCCGTATTACAACTTGTTTAACTTGAAAGAGGATAATAAAAGTACAATTAGAATCTAACGCTACTATCTATATTACACGCTTACAGATAGCACTAGATAAATAGAGGGAAAAAAAATTATGATAGAACCGGATTGTACGCCAGCATCTTTAGCTATGTCATTTTTTTACGTACGTTTAACATTCCGATAAACGCTAATGTATATCTAAGCAAATAATTTTTAAACTTTTTTCTCTCATGTGATAAATATTATTCACTTGATAATTGGTGAAAACGATTTTTAATTGCTTTATTGGCGACTTTAATTATATTTTGACGAAAATTTTACAAACGCGCCGAAATTCAAAATTGATAGCCTTTTTTCATATTATAAACAGCTTATTTGCATTTAACGAAGATTCATCGAGACAATTTCGCATGTCCAATAAGATTAAAATCTTTTTTAACATAAACTCAAAACTCCTCCAACTTAATCAATTCACACATAAATTAACGCATATCGAACGCGTTGACATCCATACATATCAATAAACCCAAATTTCATTATTTATTACATCACACCAGAAATTCCGCGCCAGCCTTTACGCCAAAAATAAAATACAAACACGCACTAGAAAGACAACCATAAATAAAGCGAACCCAAAAATCATAATCCCAGACAACCCCAACAACCCACCTCAAAATCCATCATCTCCCAAAAGCTTACATAGAAGACGACACTCCACCTCCTCTAACCCAACTATCAACCACCAAAAAAAAACAAAGCAAAGAATCCAAAAAGAGAACCTCCTGCAGGTATAACCGAGCCAAGGTCGCCGCCTAATAAAGCGTATAAATCGAGAGAGGCCGTCGGACGGGTGATCGGGTGTCGCTTATATATAGGAGAAAGGAGCTCGCCTCGCTCGGCCCGTCATAGACTTTTCCCCGAGCTATATCTCAGCCGGTCTATATAACCCAGCGGATGGGCGTTGATTAGTTGTAAACGAGCCCCCTTGTATACGCGCTCACGTCTGGCTCGTATCGGCTTTAAGGGGATGTGTCGCATACAATGTCGCAGCCTCTCTCCGTATACGAATAAATCGCTGTAATTGAATGGGCTGCCTCAGCTGCTGCTGGAGTTCCGCGGCGAGTTGTAATCCGCGGAAGATGGAATAGAATGGCTGTGGAAGTGACCGGGGGACAGTTGAGGGCCTGTTTATGCGAGCGTAGGTTGCGCGTGGCCGAGGTTGATTTGAAGAAAAAGCGAGCTTGTTACGGTATGAGAGAGATGGTTTTTGTGAGAGTGTGATTACGTCGATTGTTTGATCATTGCTTAATTTGGTGGGGTATGTGATGCTGGTTAGAGAGGGAAGGATATTAGGTTTTATGAGAGTGTTGGGTGTGTGTAGGTTTGTGGTTTGAATGTTCGTTTTCCAGGTTTATTAGGAAAATTAATATCCTGTTTGATAATGCATTCGAATGTGACAACGGGCTTGTGTAATTTAACAAAACGGCGCCGGTAGTGAGCGAGCGAACGGTGTGATTTATCGGCGAAAAACGCGCTTTTAATAGCCGTTGTTGTAGTAACATAATAGTCTATAATTTAACAGCTTCGAGTAAAGTAGTTTTAATGTTGACCGTACACTCAGCAGATTAAAACAGTTTTTGCATGATTTATAGCAATGCTCGTGAATTCGAAATAGAAAATAACCCACGGCTATTTTATAAGTTATTCAAATTGTATAGAATAGATTTATACGAGTCCAAGTTCCTGATATGTAATTTTTGTTAATTAAGTCAGCGCGATAAGCAGACCGAAAAATCAAAATGTTATTATCGATATTTAAAAACCTGTTTTTGACTCGAAATGTTTTTCTGGCGTGTTTTTAACTGCGGTGTGTGTATAGACGTTTCCTGAAAGAGTAACATTGTAATTTAAACTTCACAAGATTTATTTACGCGTGGACGTCTAATTTCTTTGTATAGTAAAAGCATGATTATAGCTTCCATTTAAGACGCTGCCAAGACAGATAACGTTGTTAGATTTTCTAGTGACGAAACATAGAAACATACTTTAGAAGATCCCAAAATACATATTTTACAAGAACAATAGTTTTATACAAACAATAATTTTGTATCGATCGATTCATAAAGCTGCATCAAATATAATTGTGTGTTTACTTTATAGAAACGACTTTATCCACGCAAGACACTTTCATCATTACGCGGCGAAAAGCGTATAGCCAGGCCCATATTTGGCGCTGAATCGGCTCGCGTTGTTACTTAATGATCGTGTTGCAATTTCCACCAAAAAAAACTGAATTCTTCAATTAATGAATCACAGCTAAAGACAAATTTACATTACCCGAGTTATACATTCAACAAACCCAATCGACGCAAAACACGCGCTCCGTCCTAAACACCACCATGGCACAATTAATTATCGGCTCACCAATAATTCATCCACAATGCATCCAATTAAAAACTGACCTTCCATCCATTCGTCCCACATCTCCATCAGCGATCCCAGGGCTCGATAACAAAAGATTTTCCGAGGCCGATTTTTCCCGGATCTTTCGAAAGCTAACAATAGATAACCGAGCCGATTCCGCGAAGCCATCGTCGCTCTCCGGCTCGCAAAACAGTTAAAGAATATAAAAATCCCGCGCGCGCGTCCGGCGAGAAGAAAAAAGCCCCTCATCCGACTTCTCGGCTCTGACCTTCCCACATCCCGAGCCGGCGAACTACCAGCCGCATTCCCACAGTTGAATTAGCGTCCGCCCCGCGCTATCTGACGTTAGTTTCAAACCTACGAACCCTACTCCAACACACACACATACACGTGCGAGTTCTCTAATCTGAAAGGTTCGCGTCGTAAGAAAATCGCCATAATTGAATGGTCCAATGGGCAGGCTCGGATATGGCTCGGTGAGCGTAGCACCGCGCTGCGTTCATTATCGCTCTTTCTCGCTGCACCCAGTTCAAGTGCCTTTGTCCGCTCGCTCGCTAATGGACGCCACGACACACACACACGTATACACAGTAGACACACACTTGACACCTTTTCAGCTTCTCTGCTCTCTTTGTCACTGCGCGCGCGTCTGTATACAGCCGGGGGAGAGTGTATATACGTAGGAGAGTAACGCGCGCAGACATCAGGAGAATCCGGAAATGATTGCCGCATTTATCACGTTTCAATGCTGCCCCTGAGCCGACTACCGGCACGGTAGCCTCTCCGCGCGCACTAATGTCCTACGCAAATAGCTACCGCTTCTTTTGTATGCGTGTATGTATATATAAGCGCGAGATGACGAGAGAGAGCTGCTTTCTTATATATATACGTACACGCGTTCTCTTTTGTAGCTCGGCGCGATGAATGGGAATACGAGAGATGAAAGGACATTTGCTACCGCGCGCGCGCTCATGCAAATTTACTCGAAGATGCAAATTCCAGCGCGGGCCCATTATAATCTCGTGAACGGGCCAGACCGTTAATGCAGCGCCGCTCGCGCTGATAATCGAAATAATGCGCGTGTTCGTCTTGTAGACTTGCAGGATAATCTGGGAGCGTAATCAGCGGAGAAAGAGCTTGTATTATTATATCTAGGGGAGATTTCGTAAAAGTGGCCGTTTTAATTAAGAGGCCGATATATCGGAAAGAGTAAGGCACTAAGACACATAAATTATAATGGGAAAGTATTATAAGGCGCGAGCTTGTACACACAGCTGAGCGCCGAGCTAGCTCTGCATTGGTTATAATGCACGAATTAAACGGACGCGTCTAATTCAACCATATAAGTATGTGCGTCTGTGTACGTGTAAGTGTGTTTGTGTATGTGTAATGCGAGAACGAGAGCTTTTCTAATGTAATTAATAATACTTTTTACTTTCTTATCGGCCGAGCGGATTAATTTTCCAGCTCGCCGAGGAACAATAGGGAGGAGGGGGGACCAGCTGAATTCGCCGAGCAACAAATGCTAGTTTAATAGAATCACTTACTTTCACAACAGTATTACGGATTTCTCTGCCAGAGCCGCGTCGAAGTTACACGTTTATTTGTACAGCGAGCTTAAGTTATTATGTTAGAAAATAATAAAGACGATCCGTACCACGAAGCCGACAATCCTCTTATCAAAACAGATAATAAAGAGACTTCGTCAGCTCGCATCCTACGCGTCCTTGAGCAAACAATCACCTATCCTCCTTCGCATATCTCACTCTTACGCCTTAAAGTATTATTCATCGCTCGCTGGATTTAATGACTCACTGTTTATTTATAGAAAAAACTGGCTTTACACACCAATTACCAAAGTGCAATCCACGCGGCTTTATCAGACATCGCGCCGAAGCTATGCATACACACACAACGTTAACAGCGCGCTCTTTTATTCAGCGATGAATGGAAGATGAAAGAACGCGCGTTGCTGTACATTAATCCGGCATCGCATATAAACATACCTACTACGCGCGTACACGAAATATTCGAAGAAAATGCGTGCATTAATGAGCGCCGGCTTTGATTAAGAGCTACACAGACGGTCTCCACTCGCCGCGCATTAACATATATTCAAATCGCGCGCGAGTTTTGATTTCGATTTTAGAAATGTCGCGTAGAGTGAGATAAAGAAGCGTGGGACGCTGTTAAGTAAGCCAGGCAGGAAACTTTATATGATTTAATCTCGTTTAAATGAAACGCTCGCCCAGTCTATTAAATCACCAGCCGGCGATTCATGAATTTACATGACATACTTCTCAAAACACGTAATTGAGGTTTAATTCGGCATTTTCATTTTTTTTTTGCTCTATTCGCGACGATTATCAATGCGTAGTTTATGATTTATGGCTCTGGCGTCGCGCCGAGGCTGTCCCCGCGAGTGATGTAAAGTCAACGCGTAATTAATTACTTGAATTTGTAAATTAACGCTCGGGAGGCATTAGCGCCGGGATAGTTTCGATAATTGCGCATTTCGTAATATTTTAATTTTTCTCAACGACAGCCGAAGCAGTTTTCTTCTACGCATTTTACCTTCCTAAAACACTTTGATTATAACCTTCGCTCAGCCCTTACGCATCCGGAGTCCCGCGAGCGCCTGCGAACAATTATGCAATTTTACGTCCGTAATAAAATTGTTTGTCTTATCCCCAACGCTTATAAACAGAGCATCGCGAAAACCAGAAATCCAGCCTGCACAGATATCCAGGCCGTAATTCCAGGCATCCCCGTCGGATAATTAACCCTCATCATCCAGCCAGCACGCAGCGGGCAAAAAGAGCCAGCATCGCTGAAAAATCGGTAATGATGATGACACTTTAGAAGGAGCGGGAAAATAAAGCAGCTCAGCCAATAAGTGCCGGAAGTAGAGCCAGCTCGTTCGTCCCAGGAGCAAAACGAGCGCATCCCGGGAAATCGGCTACCGCCGAGCTAGACGGATTCGCCGGGGAGCTATCTCCTCTGTATAATTCATAATCACCCCGCGCGCGCCGATGTCTAACGACTTGTTTTAAGCTCGCGGCTCTCGCGTCGCCCCGGGCTCGTAACCGATAATTCCTAATTAGCTAATAACAGCCGGCCCCCGCGCGAGTGTGTGTATGTCTATGAAGAAGCCGTCGGGTGTATGTATAAGCAGGAACGAGCGCGTGTGTGTATATATAGAGTATCGTTGCTGAAGTAGTTGTAACTGTTGAGCTCGCAGAGGTGGTATGGAAGAGAAAAAGTCAGGTAGACTATTTACTACATTATTATTTGCGAGGTATTTTTTAATAATTGTTTTGCCCCAATTCCGGGCGCGCTGCGGGCTCTTTTTATAAGCGAGCGCGCGAGCTCGGCTAATAAGACTGTAAAAAGAATTGTACGGACTTGTGTAATCGCTGTTTGCGCAGGCGGGCGCCTATGAAACGCCACTGAGAATCGCGAGGCTCTGCGAGAGTGTACCGTTAAAAATGTCGGATGGAGCGGAGGGATGGTATAAAGTCGGATGGCCCTGGATTGTTCCTATAAAGTTGATGAAACTTTTTTTACGGGGTTTTGCAAAAATAAATAGAGATCGGGTTGAGAATGATTTATGAAAGTTAGTGGGATGTTTGTATACTAGTGATGATGAAAAAGTCTTTTTTTATTATTTCTCGGTAAAGAAAATTTTTCCTGCGTCATTAAATTTAACGAGAGAGTTTCATATCGAGCTTCTGTATCTACAATGAACGGAAATGTACAAAATTAAAGTGCAATAATTTAAGTAATCTATCTTTAGCAAATAATAACCAAATCTAATGTTTTCTTCGAAATCGTTTCTTTTTTTTATTGCGATCATTTGCTTTATCAATAATTACATCTTCGCCTAACTGTTCCTGGAATTGCACCGATTTTCATAGCTATACCAACCACCATTAAAAATTATCAGTTTCCCGTTAAATTCCCAAGCCCTCAAGACTTTCATTTTCGGACTTTTAAACCTTATCACCCAAATCTATTCCCCCACCTCAAAACCCAAGTACACATTAACAACAGGTCAACCCACACACATAAACCCCAAAACTCTAACACCTAACCCCACCCACAACCAAAGTCACCTCAACAAAAACCGCAAGACAGCGAGAGTAAAAGAAACCACCTAACTCTCACAGAGGAAACCAAACTCCCAACCATAGCGAAAGGAGCAAAAGGACACCAGTACCCATAGACTCGAGAACTTGAAGAAAAAGAGGCAAGCTCACTCCGCTGAGCGAGTTTCACGCGAGGCCGGCATTACATCCACAGATAGACTTTTTCCATTCTATATAAAGCGCCTGTCGACGATATATAGGCAAACGGAATTCACTGCAGTCGCGCGCGGATCGCTCCGGAAACGCCGCGCGGACCGGCCCATTAAACTGATTATTACGATATTAACCATAGGCCTGCGTGTGTGCCGCTGCTGCTGCTACTTCTCCGAAGAGGAGAAAAAAGACAGAGCCGATCGCTCGCGGGGATATCTATCTAGCCGATAACTGTTGCGTGTTTTTGCGCTCGGCCGCGCGCTGCAGCGATGATAATGATCGTTTTTTATGGCACCAGTCAGGGGATGCTGGCATCCGAGCGTTGCGTGGCGCTATGAGTTATCCGCTCCGAGGATGTGTATATACCTGCTGTTCTAGCTCACGGGAGCCGAGATCGAGCCTGGTGATATATTGCTGAGTGTAAGAGTGGAGGAGAGAGCGAGGGAAAAATGCGTGACAATTACTTTGTCGATTTAGAACGATATTTCATGTTTAACCGGTTGATCGTTTTGTTTCAGAGAGCTTGGGGTAAGCTGGCTTGTTTGTTGGCTGCGAGCGTATGATTTGTATCGTATTGTAGATATTTCATTTTGTAATTGTTTTATTCTTGTCGAGCGTGTGTGTGTGTGATGGGAAGCTTTTTATCAAGCTATTATCATTCAATTATTTAGCTGGAAACGCGAGGGTTTTCTCTTTTCTTGAAAATAAAATTACAAGCCGCGCGAGATTTAAAGATTCGAAAATTTATTTTCATTTTACTGTTGCTGCCTCCCCGCGCGCGCTCGTTTATCATTGGCTAATAAAAAGACAAGGGAAGATTTATACAAATGGTAATGTAAAATTATTAGTACTAAAGATGCGGCGATAAACTTTTGGCATATCCTGCATTACTAATTTTCCTTACTTCTCCGCAGCCGTTTGATAATCTCTAATTGAGTAACTTTTCTTACATTGCACGTCAATTAAAGAAAATCAGATAAAACCTCGATTTTTTTCGCACTCCACAAAGACAAAGCATCTCGCTCGCATATCGACACTTGGAAATAATAAAGGAAATTCATTCCGCGCTCAATTCTAACGTCTACTCCAGAAGAAATCGTAAACGGATGATAATAGAGCTGCGCGCGGCGCGACGTTATGTAAAACAGAGTCCGCGCAGCCGGAGCCGAGGTAAACGAACGGGATAAAAAATGTAAATTTATTGTTAAACGATTGAAATAAATGACACGCTGTGTCCGGCAATTTCTCCGATAATAGCGGAACTAAATCTTAGAGCTCGACTGAATATTTACAGCGGCCAGCTCGCCTATTACAAATATTACCTGGCCAAGTTACCGTGCGCTTTTGTAAAACCCCGTGTGTATGTATATATGTATACTATAGGCCACATATTCGATGACTCTTTGAAACGTACTTTCATCGATCGTCTCTCCGCGGGCGCAAGTAAAGCCAGCGCTTCGGGGGTTTCGTAATACTTTCGCGTCAATATAAATAACAAGACCTTGTAACTTGCCATCATCGTAATTTAAGTTTCTCTTCTCTCTCCCTCGCTGGCTTGCCCAGTGTCGGAAGTAAAAGTTTCGCGAGGCGGAAAAAAAAGGTACATGCCAGTCAAACGAAACGGGGCGGGGTATGAATGCACTGCGCCTTAATATTCCGGAAAAATTTTCGTGCGGGTAAGAGCGAGGTGGTATTTATTTTAGTTGCCGATGAATGCATACAATATGAAATTTAATAGCGGGATCAGGTTTGTAAATTTGATTATTTAGAAAACGGATATTAATGCTGTTGCGAGGGTTTTTGTAGAGAGGCAGATTGAAATTTAACGTTTATTGGGGATTGGGAATGTTATAGCTTTATTTTGATGTTTTCTGGGTTTTATGTATCGGATGATAAAATCTTTTGAGGCGTTAAGTGTAATTTTCATTTGGGTTCGAAGGATTTTCAATGTTGGGTGTAAAATTGAAATAAATAAATACTTTAGTTCACGTTTCAAGATATGTTGCGAAATTATTTAGCGTACATATGTCATTAATGCAATTATTTAAAATCAACGAACTTATACTCTTTAATTACAGTTTATTATCACTTTGTCTTTTAATTACTTCTAACTAGTGAAAATTCACCTATCCTTCCACGTATACAGCGCAAACAAGTATATACACACTGATTATCCAGATAATTACATTTAATAGTAATTGGATGTACTTTTTAAACTTCAATCCTTTCTTACAAAACTTTCGCATGCAATAAACCAGCAAAGCATCATTTATTATGCAGACGACAGCCTGCGCTTGGTCAACCTTCGATTCGCCTTGCGAATTACCGATTTCTATTTAGCATTCGAATGATTTCTCAAACATTTAAATGACAGAAGAAAACAATTCACTGCAGTATGCGCGATATTATCAGAGCTCTCCGGCTATACCCGGGCAAATGCATGGCATTTGTATTGTAGTTTACGAGGCTCATTTCGCTGGGCTGCAGTGCAGAACGATTGTTCTATTATTTTATCGCGCGAATCTGATATCCTTTATCAATTTTTCCAAGCGAAAATAGTCGCGATAGTTATTAGAAATTAAAATTAGCCGTCTTTCTGCCAAAGTCCTTTGATATAATGGCCATTGGTAATGGACGAAAATGATAATGACTGTTATTCGCTCGCGAGTGTACGAGCATTCTGTAATTTAATAATATGATTGATATCGCGAAATCCTTCGTAGTATTTGCATAATCATGTCAGAACGAGAGGGAGGGAGGGACAAAGAATTGTGTACTGTGGGAATTACAATAGGCCCCGGCTCTTTTTTTCGATAAAAGATAACATCCTTGTCAAAAAGTTCGGCTTCGTTCCGAGCATTAAAACCACTTCTCCCTGCCCATCGAGCAGCCAGCCTGAACACACAATTCCCACCGCACGCGATATACTCTTAAAATACAAATCTCCCGGCCAGGCTTATCATTTACCTCAGCGCTGGCACAACCGGCTCTATCCTCACGCTCGACAACTCCAGTCCCTCTCTCCCTAATCGCCGTTAAACATCCACGCGAAGACTAAGCAAAAAAAATTATCCGTCTACAGAAAAGGCAACCTTCAGGAAAAAAATCCCGTCTATATAATTCCAAAGACACTCACCCGGATATCCTTCGGGAATGACGATTTCCGGTCCCACCTTGACGTCGTGCCTGTAGCGATGCATGAGCAGGGTGGCTGTGACTCGGAGCGAGCGCTGCTGCTGCTTGTAGAGTAGTACCGGCCTGCCGGCGCTGCCCTCGAGCCTCACGACTCTCGGCAACGAGAACCTGTCCAGGAAGTCCCGGAGGGGCATGTAGCCACCGGCCGAGCTCGAGTTGCCCTCGGCCGTGGCTTCGCGCGACGAAGGCAGGGACTTGGGCAGCGAAGGCACCTCGCCGCTCGACATCGTCGAGAACTCGCCGTTCGACGACATCGCTCGTCTTCTCTTCTTTGTTTATCTATCGGCGAAACAATCGCGGATCCGAGAGGCGAGAGGATCGAAGCTTAAAGAAGTGGATTTCGCGCTACGCTTTCGCGAGTTTCCGTTTTTCTCTCTCTCTTATGGCTCGCGGAGAGCGATGAAGCATTCAGCTGCTGGCCATTAGCCGCGACGCTCTCGAGTGGCACACACACAGGCGGCACTTTCTTCAATTATGTCACTCGGCACTGTCGCTTTCTGGCCCGGCGACTGCTGCTGCCGCTCGTACCAAGCGCCATGACTCGGCCCCTCACTGCTGACACGCCTCATGAGAGATCGGCAAAATTCACCGGCTGAGCTGATACCGATTCGCGGGGCTGCTATGGCCTCTTGACTCTCCCACGAATAGGAGCTAACCAGAGCTGAAAGGCTCTTTCCGATTTCCCGGCTCTCTGCTTTCCCGGAGATCGGCAACTGCGTATTATCCGTGTGCTTCACGCTTCGCGGACGAGACGATTGCGGAGATCCTTTGAAGGTTGGACGAGAATTACAGGACGAGTCGCACCCTCCTTCTCGGGACAATTCCTACTATACCACTGTGACACTTGCCTCTTCCTTTCTTCTTGCACACGTCCTGCCGATCTCTTTTCTCTCTATTTTTTTTTTCAAAAAGTTTCCGTGCCGATTTCCGTCCGAACGGAACAGGAGAAACACTTCACAGGAGAATCGCAGGCGCGACGGTTGCTGGACTTAGAGCTCGTTGCGCGCTCGCAACGATAAGCAGCAACACACATACACAGACACACAAGACCGTCCGATGCTCTCTAGTTGCTCTATTAGCATTCCGATCGCGGCCCTAAGCTACCGCTTCTGCTGCTGCTAAGGCCCAGCGATCGGTTATGCGGGCGCACGCTAGCCTCTTGCCCGATGATCGGCTCTGTACTTTCGCGACTCGCTGCTACCGCTTCGATCTAGCATCAGCCTCCTGTTCCTCCTCTGCTCACGCGCCTCGAGGAGATCGAATCGGCAGGCAAGCCGAGCGAATCGGCGAACGTTGCACTCAGACGCGCGCGCGCGCGCGCCGATCGAAATCGAGAGTCGGTTACACTTTCCTCGCGTTATCGCCGATTTTCCCGTCTACTATTCTTTTTCCGGCTGGCCAGAGCTTCGCTAGCCTCTTCCCGAATCGGCGAGCCGGGGATCGGTCTCTTCCTCGATCGTCAACGCTTCACTGAGCTTGCCGATTTCTCTTGCCTCTGCGTTGGATCACTCGGCGAGGCAGAGGCTCGTGGGCGAGCGATTGACGGGGACGATGAATGGACGATTGGACGGTACGATCGGTTTGTCGATCGTTTGCGCTCGTCCGATCGATCGATCGGTCACACTCGATCTGCTTGCTCTTTCTGCGCGCAGGATATATCCTGTGTACTCGCGGGGGGAAAGAGAGAGAAAGAGCACTTAGCCTCTCTTTCTGGCCTGGGTACCCCGTGGCGATTATGATTTACCGGCTACTCTCCTACCGATCGCGCGGCCGAGCGTATCGGGATCCACTCTTTCTCTCTCGCTCGCTCGCTCGCTCGCTCCGGCGGGGATATGTCTTCTCTTTTTCTCGATTTATATTCTCTCCCCCGTCGTCATTGCGCTCGCTCTACGCCAGCTCCGTCTCTCGCTGTAGCTTCGCCGCTCGCTGGCTGCTTTTCGCCCCCACTTGTTTGCTCGGCTCGCTCATTTTCATACGACGATCGTTTCTATTTTTTCTTCTTTATTTTCTCTTCTTTTTTCAGGCGTGTATCGCTATTTCTCTCTTCTCGCTCGCTTCTCGATGCGATACGAGCACTTGCGATTCTTTTGCTTTTCTCGCGCGAAGAGCGAGAGCCGCTTTATTTCGTCCGAGAGATGCTGCTGGTACCGGTCGGGGGTTATACGATGTACTGTAATGAGAAAAATGTTTCTTTTAATGGCTTTTGAAGAAAAATCGTTTCGGATGTTATGTATTATTTTATTAGTCTTTTGCGAGGTGAATTATTTTTTTTTAGAGCCTTCGTTCGGTGCGGTACTGTGAAAATATTAGAAAGTAATAGAGGTGGATATGTAAGTATGTAGGCAGACAAAGAGACGTGTTTTAAGAATAGCACCGTTTGTGCAATTTATACTATCCGTTTTGTGACACTTGACAAACAGTGCATGATTAACAAGTGGTTGAAGTGATATAATATTTTGCTGCAAGTTTAATGATTTAGAAAAAAAGAGAATATGCTTTCGCAAGGGAATCATGTTTCTCTTTATTGTTTAAGTGGACAGTTGTTATCATATAAATGGATTGTATAAAGAATTTCATATTTTTAGAATAAAAAATATTTTAACAATAAAAATCATAGTTTTATATTAAATTCACTTATAAAAAAATTGTGCAATTTATGAATGATTTTTCTTTTTTTTATTAAATATCATTTTACAATTGCGAGCTGATATTGAAATGTAATTAAACAAAATTTGTATCAAATTCGCTATTCAATAATATGACGTTTCAGATATAAAAGAAAATGTCAATGTGTATTTAAAAAATATAATTTAGAAAATTATAAAATAGTTTATAAAATTACCAAAGAAACTTAAAAATTTAACAACTATAAAACTCACATATCTTAATCCAACAAATTGCAAACAAAACTCACCAAAAATCTCCTACCACCAAATTAAACCTAAACACACCCATCACTCGCATTATCAAAAAACACGTGCCTCCGCAACTCTAACATCTCCCAACCAAAAACCAACAAATCTCCAGCAAACAACAGTCCTAAGAACGTAATCGCAAAGACCAAACCACCCATCGCAAGAGCCCAACCACGCATTGTCACACACAGAGCGCGAGACTCGCTATAGCTCGCAGGAATCAGCTCTCCGAACGTTCACACCGCTCGCCGCCAACAGCCGATCCACACACACCTACATAGCTGCTACTACCTCCCGCGACAGGAGCAGGCCAACATCGACATGCACTTAAAATCTCGCTCTTAAAGACAAGAGGCCACAAACCTCGAGGGGAAGCAAAGACAGCCTTTCTCAGCTCCGGGTGCGATCCACCGCAATTTTGGAGTATACATATACACACGATCTATCCTTCAACACTTCGCACTGTCTTGTATATATATAGGTGATGCTCGCTCTCTGGCCGAGAGGGAGCGGCGCCTCTCGCTCGGTCGCTCGCTCGTGCAGGACTGAGGAGAGGTCCACACGACGTGCGTCGTTGCTGGTAGTAATCGGCCGCCTCTCTACCAAGCGCCCGCGCGCGCGCAAGTTACCACCACCATACCACCTTCTCGAAGCTACTCTCTCTCTCTCTTTCTTTCTGTGTGCGCGCAAGGCTCGGAGGATTTTCACGCAGGGGCCGACCCACGTGTGTAGAGAGAGAGAGAGAGCCGGTATATGATAGCGCTCGCGCGCGCGTTTTACACACACCGTTGCGTCGCGCGTCGAGCCCGCGTGTGTACGAGAGCGACTCTTATTCAATAAGATTCCATTGTGCGGATCCCGGGGAAAAGAGGTACATGCTTCGCATATATTATGAGAAAAAATTGCACAACCTGAGAAGTCTCTAAGCCAGCAGTCTTTTCATTCGAGCGAGCTGCCTTCGTCGTTACTCCTTTTTTTCTTTGAGGTTGTTGTGTTTTTTTTTTATAACGAGGTGGATTCTTTAGGACGAGGCTGCGCTTCGAGATAGGTGTATATGTTGCATGTGTGATGTAGGCTTGTTGGTTTTTTTTTCGAGAGCTTCGGGTACTCTTGTTATTAGTATGATGTGATTTTTCTACTGACGATGGGTGGTTGAGATGGTGTTGTACAGGAAAAGTTAATTTGGAGTTGATTGTGGTGTGGTATGTGTGTGATGAGATTCTCGATATTTTTATGAATAAATTTTCTTTTTAAGAACTAATCTGGCTTTTTCAAAAATAAAATTTGTATAAAATTATTGTACGACTTTTGTACAATAAAATCAATAAAATAGTACTTTTAAATAAAACAATATGCGAATTATTAAAATCATGAGAAATAGATAGATTTGACCGGCCAACCGTATGAGTAATGATTTTAAAGATTATTACACTCAAGTTACAAAAAATTACTATAATATTTATTCTATTTGCTTAAAGCAAAAGTACTTTTTTTGTTCTCCTTTAAATCATGGTCTCGTTCATAGTGTAGTACAAGATAACTATTTTGTAACTGAATCATGTTTTCGTGTCTAACAGGAAATTGAATTTGAATTTTAATCAAATCAAGCTTTATTTTTTATTGTATTTATGAATTTAGATGCCATATATGTAATAAATATTAATACAAAAATATCGTTGCTTGGTATGAAGGATTAGTTTGTATAAATTATTTTCCTGGGTAGTAAAACTTTAATTCTATGAATAAATTATTTCTGAATGTAATATAAGTAAAAAGTTTTGTGCAAATACGATTAGTTTAGTTACATTTGCAGTATGTGGAAACGTTATGTAACTGTTTGTCAATATAATCCGCCTACTATTTATTTTATAGATAGATCATAAATAAATTATTTTTTAACAGCATATGATTAACTTATTTGTAAAATTTAAATGGAAAAGTTAATAGATGTAATAATAGATGTAATCGCGTACAATGGTATGTTTAAAGCATATAGTTGTTGCTGTTATTTTTTTCTTTTACTTATAGAACATATTTTTTATTGAAACGATTAAATTAAGTTTGAGGAAGTTAAGTACCAATCAATTATCAGTCGTTTTTTTACTAATTAGAACATTCATAAATCATTTTGACATAGCGATATCCTTTAAAAATGTATGGACGCATGGCATCTATATCAAATATAGCTTACAAATAGAATTGAATTTTCGAACAAAATTTGCAAGCATATATAAGAATTCTAAAAATATAAAAAAATTATTCTTTAGATTTACTATCTACTTATTTCACGTAAATTGCTCACAAAATAATTTCACTAGTTGATCTTATTGTCACAGACTTGACTAAGGTTATTGACATCTGTACATACCTCGAACAGCAAGACAAATATTTAATAATACATACCCTCACGACTAAAGCTAATAAGATTCCATTGTGTCGCAGAGAAGAACGTGTTTTGCATACTTAAAGAAAAAAATTGCAAAATGTCAAAACAATAAAAATAGCCTTTTAAGTTATTTTTCATATTAAAACATATCTTGAATTTTTAGAATGTTTTGTGCATTAAATTTGTAATTATGCAAATGTAAAAAGAACATCAATAATTGAAGACATAAATGACTCATGTGAACTAGAATTTCATTGTATTTACGAAAGAAACATCATCTTTCTATAATGAAAGAGAACAATTGCATACACAAAATACGTGTATATGATAGTTTCGGAGATTTCAAACTGGTAGATTTTTATATGAGATTAACATTTTATGAAAACCTTCATAATTATCTTAAATCATTTCTTTTGTGATTATTATAAAATAACTTTTAAATAATGCATGCCTTTGCGGCATTCACTTCATAAGCATCTATTGTGTTCAGAAAGAAATACATAAGTACGCGTTGTGTGGATGTTATAATCAAAAATCTATGAGCTAAAGAAAATTTACATTTTCATCCTTCAAAATTGATTGTTTTTTTAAGTATAATTTGTAGTAAATTCATAAAATAATCTTCTCTTGTTTTTGACTTTTCTTTCAGTTAATAAGTTTTATTTTTTATTTTTTTTTTATAATAAACAAATCTCAAATATCTTTTATTATTGTATTAAAAGTTTTTTAATGAATTTCTATTTTCTTTAGAATTTTTAATGAATATTAGTTAATTTTGTTTAGTAAGTATTACTTATAGTATAAATAATAATTGCGCTAATTGTTAACTATTTAATATTGTACTGCTATTTATTAACCAAGTAATTTATATGAGTATTTCAAGACTTCTTAATTTCTTTAATATAAAAATATTCGAAGTAAATATATCTAAACAATCTATAACATATTTTTATTATTCACATAAATTTTAAAATACATTAATTGTTATTTCTAAAGTTTTTAAGAGAAGACGGAAACTCAGTAGACTAAAACGAGGAGTTATGAATTTTTTTGACTAACTTTTGGAGGATTAAGTAAGTTAACACTGATTTTCTCAGATAATTATGATCCACAATAAGATTGTATTATTCAATATGATCGAATAAAGGCTCTTTTGTGTCAAGGAAAAATCATACGTTTTGATGTTAAATGCTATGGGAAAAATACGTAATCAAAATACGAAATTTTTTGTTTCGTGTTTCATTTCCTTATTCTTTTATACAGAGAAAGAATATACCAACAGGTGTGAAACACTTAAATTATACTCAATTCCAGAACTTTGCAAGATATATTTTTTTTTTCTATCTCATATTCATTTATATTTTATTATAGTAATTATTAAAGAAAATTTATTTCAATCTTATTGAAGTATTAAATGTCTGATCAATAAAGACACATGAAGACCAAATTTGCGAGGCAATTGTTATTTAGTGTCGATAAAGTATTATTATGACTTTTTATAAATAAAATGTGAAATATTCAAGCTGGGGTTGACAGATCAAAACCTTCGAGAGGAAAAAAATACTACATATTCAAAGTAATAAGATAACTTAACTATTGCGTACTATTTAGATCCTCCTTAACGAGATATTTAAATATTAGAGTTATTTTACGTATTGTTTTTAAGAACATTCCCTCGTAAGGAATTAGTAAACATCAGTAACTTGACGCCGAACCATTTCTTAATGGCATTTAAAGTCAGACAGTTATAATTTGCCACTTGCGAGCTGCAGCTCCACACACATATCATATAACACAGATTTTGTTATCTCGGAAGTCAAATATATAAATAAAGTGCAATCAACCGCCAACAAAACAATCTCTAAACAGACTTTGCATCTCTCCTTCGCAACTTTAAAACAATCCCATCATCAACAATCCACCCTCACCTATAAAAACCCACGAATCCGCAACCCTACCTTTCCCATCCCAAACCAAAAAAAAAAGCCTCAAATGCCCAACTTCCCGTCTTCAAACGGCCGCGCGGCATGAAAATGCACAGTGGCCGAGTGGCGGCAAGCTTACCCATCCACTGCGCCACACAGAACAACGCGCACCACGCTGCTTTTTAATAGTTTCACTGGAAACGTTAATCACGCATTATCGTCGATGCCGTTAAGCGCGTGCTTAGCTCTCTCGCACACGAAACGGAGTCTATAGACGCTAGCTGCAGCGAAAAGAAAGAGAGCTCGTCGCGCGTGCGCTTTGCCTTGTGCAAACGGTGCGCACAGGAAGCGCGCGATATGCGTGCCGACGCAGAACTCGCCCTCTCTCTCTCTTGCTGTGCTCTATGGGAAACGGGAACGACCTTGAATTTTTTCTCTCTCGCTCTCCTAGCTCTTTTTCGACTCTATACTATACTTATACACCGAAGGAAGGTCGTGAGCGCTCTCAGGTGACGATGCTCGCGAACTTCCCGCTTAATAATCCTCAGTAGTGACTGCCGACAGTTGCAACAGGCAGGATATTACGCGTTCTTTCCAGCGTGTATAAATCTTTTAGCAGGCTTGGATTTTTACGCTTAAGGCGGCTCCGTGGGATTGCGCGCGTGGACGCGATTATTCCGCGGATTTGGCCCCTTTAACACGCTAATTAGAATTTCGGCCTTTCGCAAGGTCCCGGTTTCCATCGTTCGTCCCGTTTTTTTTTGTTCTCGCGTGGGGTTTTTTTGCTTTCGCGGTTGGTTTTGTAGGGCAGTCGTGCGCGCGCGCGTATAAACGACAAAGCCGCGCGGTCACCTTGTTTGGATTTTCTTTTTTCGTGTGGTGGCTGGTGTGTGCCAGAGGTCGAAAGATGCTTGCCTGTTTTTTTCGGGATTTTTTTTGCGAGGGGATCTGGATTTACGAGGCGGCGGGCTGCGGCCGTAAACTGGCTTTTTTTTTTAGTGAAGGTTGCTGCATACAGGTTTTTGTTTTATGTTTTGAAGACAGTGTTGGATGATGCGCGGTTTTTTTGTTATATA
>JAPYZA010000250.1:0-38597 GCA_030522685.1 Eupelmus azureus
TTCAGTTTTTCCAGAAATTATTGCCGCACATACAAACATTCCATCAATAATGGTTGGCGAGAAACTTGCTGATATACTTAAGGAATATTGGAATTTAACATAGATTATTATTCATAATACATTAAATACATTATTAGAATGAATTGTACGAAAATAAAATATGGTAAATTCACTTGTATGTATTTTGATTATTTTTCCAAAAATTACTTATCATAACGCATAATTTTTGTAAGTAATTCTAACATTCGCAAATGAAACACAAGTTGAGTGATTTTTGGAAAACAAACCAAATAGTTGTTAAAATTGATTTTTTTTTATAATTATACTAAAAAATATTATTTTCTTTGAAATATAAAGTAAACTGAAACCAAACTGTAAGATCGGCTAACGCGACCAAACAAACGGGGAGAGTATTTCATCTTTCGGTTACAGTTTTCAATAAAACTTTGCAAAATGATTCTTTGAACAAAAATATGAGACATGTATTTCGGCCTTTCACCGAATGGGTCATAGAATGCTAAATGTATCCTATTTAAGCATATGTGGATCAAGAACATGGTTCGATTTAAAACTTTGTCAAGATATTCAGTAAAGAGTTGTTTAGAAAATCAGTTTAAAGTGCAATAAGCAAGCTTTTATTTGAGACTTCATGTAAGTCAAATACATAAAGAGTTAGAAACAATTGAACATAACACAAAAAGTTTTTGAGAAATGTTTTTCAGAAATATTATCAGATACTTTTTAAAAAATCTTCAGTAAACATTTTAAAAAGTACTCATTATGATTCATAAAAATATTTTCAAAAATCTTTATAAAACTTTCTAAAAAATATTAGAAAAAAGAATGATCTAGAATAGTAGTTTTTGACACTCAGTGCTCAAAACTCGATTTTGCGCACTCTCAAACAAAAAAACGTAAATCAGCATTATTAAGATGTTTTTAAAATATTATTCATATGATTCTTTCAGCCACCGCAAAAGGTTTTTACAATGTTCTAAAAATATTTTCCAGAAAGCTTGTAAGTAAAACCCTTTAAAGTTAAAACCTTTTTCGAAATATTTTCAGAAAGGTTTTAAAAAAATTTTAATAATATTTCATGCAGATTTTTTTTCTACCTGAAAAAAAAACCTTCTAGAAAATCATTATAAAAGTTTATACAAGATTTTAGAGAAATCTTTTCAAAGTTCTTAAAAAGAATAAAAAAATCTTTAAGATAATGTTTGTAAGATTATTTTAACATTTTTTGAAATGTCACAAATACCTCCTAAATATGTTTTCAAAAAATGTTTTTGGGGTCTGTATGGGACATAAAAATATCTTAAAACATTTTTTAAACTTTGTCTTACAAACATTTTATGCTATATGATTTAAATAGAAATATTAGGATTTAAAGCTTTTAAGGTGGATTTTGCTTATTTTTAGTACTCTTTGTTTAACAAAAACGATAGTACCATGTGATTAAATATGATAGTCCCTTTGGTTATTATAGAATTTTTAACACTTTTACAATTCTTCAAAATTATCAAACATCATGATTTTTAACTTATATTATTTCTCACACTGAAAATAATGAGCAAAAGAGAGATTCTTCCTACTAATAAAACTTTATATACTATTATACAACGTTTTAAACTGTAATTTAAATCAAATGTGTTAAAACATTTAAAAAAATCGAATCCGAAAATTGAAATTATACATATTTAATTTCTAAGATATGCAACTGAATTTATTCCCATGCAAATATTTATTATGTACTAAATATTAAAATATAGTTGATAGTTATATAATTATGAAGACAAAATTGGTTTAGACTTTTCATACACTCCAAAAAAAAAAAATAATAAATCTACCTATAGAAATCCATGTAACTCTTGGTATAAGACCAGCAAAGAAACTGTAAATATTAATTTTATAAAACTTACAACTTATAAACTAATATATTTATTTCATGATCAAAAATTTTGAGATACTATTTTGATAACTTATTTCTACAACAGCATTAAAATTTTGTGGTGTTTTAAAACACTAATACATCATATTTTTAATTTTTAAAGAATTAACTTACCCTTGAATCCCATTTGATCTGTACACTGATATCATTATATTAGAAACTGCTAAGGCTGATTTTTTTTTAAATAGCATTATTCTTGTTTTTGCAACATCAAAAGGTGTTGTCAAAGCAGCAGCAATACTTCCAGTACCAGCTCCACAAATAGCACCTTTGAAAGGAAAAATGTCCCTTTGTGTATAATTAGACCAAGTATTTTTGAAATGTTCCCAAATTGGAAATTGTATGAGACTAAAAATCACATCTCTCAGAACAGTACTCCAGTACCCTTTATAAAATAATCTAATATTAAGGTTTTGGCAATTGACATTTTCTAGTTGAGCCTGTTTTCTTTGTTTATATTAACTACTTCAACCGGTATACATATCAAGCATGATACCTAATAAGTACAAAAAGGTCTTCTTATTTTCCATTTATTTTATGTACTTATATTTTTTAATCATATACGTATAAATAATTATAGTCTCAGCAAACGAAGCAGCACCCATATGTATAAAATGTGAGTACTCTTGTGATATTTTTGATATTAAAAAAAGCTTAGAACTTTCATAAGTAGTAAAAAATAAAGCAGCTTAAAAAGAAATATAGAAAGAAATAATTCATGAGAGGTTTTTAAAACACTAATTCTAAAAGGCACATTATTTGATATTACCTGTAGGTGCAGAACCCAATATAACAGGAGTTAAGCCTTTATATAAATTTGAAAAACCTGATTTTCGAAATCCACACTCTGCAAACAAGTCTTCAAAGTGGCAATTGGAAACAATGTAATATCAACAAAACTGCCAGTCAAACCACCAGACTAAAAGGAATTAATTTTCATTAGATAACAAATCTTAAAATTTATCAACTAATAAGTATTATAAAAATAATATTTTTATTTTAATTCAATGCTTATAATTTTTAATGTCAACTGCAATAAATTATTCAAATGATCTTGAATTAGCGATTACTTAATATAAAATAACTCACGATTAATGATGTAAAAAAAGTAGTTCAGTAAAAGCTGATTTTCTTCGTGTACTTCCATACTGTTTATAAAACTAAACTAGGAATACTGTTTAACATTAACAATATATTTAATTGAATTTATGCGATCGATCATCATCTACCTAACGTTCACCGCATCAACAAGTTTTTTAAATCCGCAATATTTAAAAGCATTTAAATCCTGCACCCAGAGTCTCAAACCACGTGACTACGTCCAACCAATCACTACCAGCCTTTCTACGCCAATGCAGAAAAAAAGTCTCGCTCCAACTACTCAAAATAATCAAAAGCCGTACCAAAAAGCCTCCACCTCGCTCAAAACACCCCCCCACCCCTTCATTAAACAAACAAAAACAACTTTCAGCATTCCCGCCTCATCCGCAAGTCTACACTAGCTCCACGCTTAGTGAAAACGCGCCCATCGCTAGCGCAGCGCGCCTGAAAATTCGCGGAAACGAGCGCGGCCACTCGTCGAGCTGTGCCGTTCCCGCGCGTATATACCGTGAATTTCGCACCCCTGCTCCCCCTCTCGGTCCGAAAAAACAGGGAGAGAACATCGGCCAAGCGTAGGAATACGCATCTAGTGCTCTCTCTGTGTGTGCAGGTGCTGCAGGCGTAGACCACGCCGAAAAGCGCCGTCACATACATTTTCCCGCGCGCGTTTCCCGCCGGCGCAGCTCCAGAGCTGCAGAGAGTAGCTGACGATGGCCGCGAGTACCAGCAACCTCCAAAGGACGATGAAGACCCTCGGGGACGAGGCGATGGCGCCGGACTCCAAGACCCAGGCCCTAAACGCCCTCAGAAGGTATTTATAAGCTCGCCTTTGTCTTCTCACCAGCGCTTTCTACTTCTAAGTATATATATGAAGCGCGCGTTGTGACTTGTTTCGATGCTTGTAGCTTGGTTTAAAAGTTTCAGTTTGTTTTTGGAAGAGAGAGTTTTGTGATACAAGAGTGCGGAGTTTGGCTTTTGGAGATGCCGAGGTGGGTGGTCGTAGGCTTTGATGCCGCGTTAGTGGGATAAGATGTGGCTCTCTTCCTCTTTGTAAGAGAGAATTTGGCGCGCGTCGTTTCCGGGCGTGGAGAATCGATGTGGTTGTTTATCCTCGGGGAATACGCTGATTATTGCTGGATTTATTTATAGGGAATTGTTGCTGAGCCTATGTCCTGTGGCCTCCCGCGGTGCGTCAATTCGCGGAGGCTGTGGGATAATTTTAGACTTTGGCAATGACTGGCTTGATTTTGGTTTTTTTACTTATATTTGATGTTTTTTTTTACTCGGTTAACAGTGGTTTCTATATGTAAAGCTGGATTGTTGTATTTGAGTTTTTAATGAGAGTTTTCCTTAGAATGTATATGACATATTAAGGCGACTACGTAAGTTAAGCTATAGGTCTCATTTTGTAGTTTACAAAATACTCTTTTGATTTACAAAATTCTTAGCATTTTTTAATCTTCCACCATGGTGGAAAACTTAAATATCCAAAGAAAATTGTAAATTAAAAGCGTAGTTTGTAAACTACGAAATAAAACCTAACCTAACCTCCGAAGTCGCCTTAAATGGTATTTAAAAATATTTTGTTTGTAATTCATACCACAGTAAATGCGACCACTAAAGCTTTTATATTTATCTTTAAAGATCTTCAAAGATTATTATTGAGAGTTGAGTATCAATTTCTATTTTTAACAGAAGTTACTTTAATTGATGTTCAACAGTCTCAATTACGTTTAATAAAAGACAATATTCTAAATATAGTATTCTAAATATTCATTATAATAATATAAGGATAATATTATGTTGCATGATCACTTAATGCAAAGAATATTTGAATTCTCAATCAAGAAACAAATATTTTTATATATTAATATTAGCCAACCATAATTATTTTTCAATTATTTTATTAATAATTACCTAATTAAAGACTAATGATTCAAAACTATTTTTTATTTTGTAATAACTTTGCAAACTATGGTTTTTAGAATATTTATGATTAAGCATTTTTAGGTTGTAGTGTAATACTGTTTGAGTATTGATTATTTACAGAACTTGAGCAAGCTTTCATTATTACATTATTTTATTAGTTACTTACATGAAAGCTATAACATTATATTCTTGAATGTGATTCTTATTTTAAGAATGTAGTCTTAGTTTTAAAACGTTTTTGTTGTAATTATAATTTATTACTATCTTTCTTTGAGATAATTTCTTATTAATCACATTAAAAATTATGTTAAAAAACATCATAGAATATAAAGTAAACAATTAGAGTTATCATAATTTTATTATCCAGCTAATTCAAGTTAAACATATATCTTTAAACTTTTTTCTAATCTAAGAATATTTTATTTTATAGGACTTATTTAGAAGATCAAAAAATTCTTAAAACTCTGAAAGATGAAGAATTTTGCGAACTTTGTAATTCAATCTTGAATACAAGTGTCACAGAAGATGAAAAGTTACACATTGAGGCATGTCGCACTCTTGATATTGTCTTACCAAAAATGAGGAACAGGAATTTTGACTTTTTTCAGTCAATTTTACAAATTAATCGGAAAAAAAGGTTTGATATAATCATTTATTATAGCAAGAAAAGAGTCTATTAAATTATATTATAATTTGATGACAATTCTCTGCAAATTATTATTTGAAGATTAAAATAATTTTAAACTTTAGTGAATTGACTTTAAAATTTTGTAAATTTAAATACTATTATTTAACAATTTTAGGCTTAAGATACTTGTATCTTTGAGCATCTTAAAAGACGAAACAGTGGCAACAGTTGCCAGTAATCTGTCGATAATAGATTTTTTAAAGGATTGTATGCAATCAATTCAGCCAAAATCAATGACTTGGCTTTTACCAGAAAATGCAGAAAATGGAATTTTATTAAAAAATGCTGAAAACAAAATTTTAAGTGAATCTGAAGATTTTGAGGAAAAAGTTGTGGAAAGAGCTCTGCAATTACTTGGTAGATTAATTAATCTGTCATCATCTGGATTGAATATTCGTCTATTTGATACATTTATAATGGAAAAAGTTATACCTTTGGCTTATATGGGACATCAGAGACAGAGAACTCAAGCACTCATTGTTGCGCAACAAGCTGTAAAAAATGATCTAGGGATTCGAGTTAGGTCAATACAAAAGGAAATTTGGGAAGATTTTAAGACTATGCTTCAAAGTGTTTACTGTAAACGCATGACTTTATTAGTTAACATTTCTAACAATCACTGGGCTGCACAGTGGGAAACTAGCATTATGTTAATTGGTATGGATCTACATCGAGGTTCTGGTTTAGTTAATAGCCTTTTAAAAGTGGAAGAACTTGCATTTAAATCAGCTGATCCCAATCGAAGGTAAGAATAATAAAAAATTTAATTTTCAATTTTTATAATGCATTTAAAATTAATTTTTACAAATTTATGACATATTTATTAGAAATCATAAAAATATTAAATTATTTAATTACTATTAGTTATGTTAAAATTTTTATATTTTACAGGCAAGCCTTCTTATCATGGAAATTGTTAATAGACAACTTTGCTTTGGATCAACGTGAATTGGCAACAAGTCGACGCATAAAGCTTCTTTGCGTTCCTTTAAATGCTAAAAATAGTAAAACTGAAATAATGGTACTTACAAAATTGGAAGTTTGGTGGCATCTTATCTACAAAGTGTATCCTAGTTTAGCTGGTTTTGTGGATGCCATTATAGTTCCCTTTCTAAACCTTTGCTTTGGACCATTTGGTGATAAACCTCTGTTTGTTTCAAAGACAGATGCTATAGTTTCTATAGGAAAAAAATTCACCAAAACTCAAGTTTTTGCTGTTGATGCTTTTGCGCAGTTAATAGTGAGCAAGGAGGATCAAGCCAAGATTTCATCTTCTATAACTCAAAAATTACCTAACCCTGTTAGTGGTCCTATTTTTGAGGCTATATATAAGCTATTTATTCATTCTTTTGGTGAAATTGTGATTATTTTGGGACAATTTACTGATGACGACTACAAGAATAGATTGGATGTTTGCAAGCTTCTGTGGGACAACCTAGTTAAGCGCATTGATGAATACGATAAAATGAAGGTAACTATAGTTTATTCTTTTATGAAAGAAAATATTTAATATTTAATAGTTAGGAATATAAAAAATTTTTATTTATTATTCATTGATAATTTTTAAAAAAAATTTTAATTTTTGTCACAGGTTTCAATGTATAAAGAAGTTATGAATGTTATTACAGAATTATGTAAAAGTCGTTTCCATAAAATAACTTTTATTAAAGATTTTTTGCTTAATGTTGTGTCAAAAAATTTTGATAATATTGCTTTTAATGTGCATTTTACTGAACATATGTTAAAGGATCTTGTTCACACAGTTTTACAAGTAGACAATTTTTCAAGTTTTATGAGGTTTGTAAATAAAAAATATCATTGAAATCATTAGTATTCTAATTATAGTGTTTATGATATTAAATTTGCATTATTTTAAGTGATCACTACACAGTAATTGAATCATTACTTTGGCACTTGATTAAACCAAAGAATTCAGATGTTTACTACCCACAGACGTTGGAACTAATGCAAGCTTTATTGAAAATATTAGATAATGCAAGAAAAATTAATTCTCACATGTAAGTGTATACTTAATAATTATGATAATTACAATTAATATACTTTTACATCAAACAAAAGAATTAATAAAAAATTATTTAAATCATTAAAGGCCTGCAGCATGTGAACTGTGGTGTGTGCTTGCTAGAATTTCAAAGAAATATGCTGAAGATTCACAAAATATAAATGAAGGCACACAATTACAGCATAATTTTAAAACAATTGATAGTATTCTTGCCTTTCCTTTTACAAGTCTTTTTACAGATGATCACGATCGGGTAAAAGAATCTCATACATATTTTTAATTATTATTAGAAAAAGTATTTTAAAACTTAATTAACTTTTTGTATAAACAGTTAAAAAAGATGGCTGAATCTTGGATAGATTTATACAAGCAATATGATTTTCAAGCTGAGTTGATTGTAACGGTAAAATCTAATGAAATTATGGATAAAACTTCAAATATGATCGTAACAGCTTTGAAAAAAGATAAAAAATGTTGTGATTTTGCAACTATTTGTATTGATGCCGTACTTGCCACTGTAAATTATGATAATTTACCTACAGGTAAGGAAAATATATTTTATAAAAAATATTTTTTTCTTTCGCTAAAATTAAAATCATCAAACGTTGCTTGCCTAGAGCATTTTAAATAATTTCCTTTTAAATTAACTTATACAAAAAATCGAGATTTTATATTAACTATTTATAATAAAAATATAATATATGTCTATGTATTAACAATTTATTATAGAAGTTGCGTAACTTAGATTCTTAAGAGTCTGATAGGTGCTTATGTACATACAATTTGTAAAATAAATTATATTGTATGTATTTTTTTAAGATTAAATTGTATATTTTAAATATTATAGATAAAGAAGTGCCGGCATTTGTGCAGTTATTGAAGGACTTGACCCTGCAGTGTCTCCTAAGCAAGAGTTTTGCAACTGACAGAGTACTTAAAACTTTATCAGCCTTCCTTTTACGAGTGTTTAGCCATTGTGCTGAAAAAACAGCTTTGTATTTAAAGAACATTGAGCCGGCTATAAAATATATGCTCACGAAGATCGATGACAGTAATTTAGAGCGAGATATTGTCAATACATGGAGCACCGTCGTAAGTTTATTCAAAAAACTCCATAAGTTCCTAAATTACGAGCTGCTTTCTTGCTATAAAAAAACCATTCTCTTGGCTATATTACACTTAAATATGGATATATCCTCAATGGCCTTTTCGATCTTGGATTTGAAAGAGAGTGTTGACGAAAAGTCAAAAAAGGTATATATTTAAAATTTTTGCTTTATATTTTTGTGATTAATCACATTTCATTTATTTTATATATTTATTCAATATTATATTATTTTTTAAATATAATTTACAATCTAAAATTAAAAGGTACTCGAAGACATAATAAAAGAACTTGAAGAAACGTCAGTTAAAAATAATTTTACTGTAGATGAAATAAAAGATAAATCTAAAAAGATAACAAGAACCGTCGTTACACCGATCGGTAGTTTTCTAAATCGAAAGGCTAAAAGTCCATCTAAACCAACTATAGTGCAGAACGGAAAAGAAAATGTTGACAAAGTTAAAATAATGAATGTAGAACCTGATTCACAGGTATAATTTTATTTTCTTTAAGCTTGAAAACTAAAATTTCGAAATGTTAGTAAATTTATTATAATAATCTTTATTTTTTGTAAATCTTAGGATTTTGTCGAAATAAGCACAGATGTTAAACTAGATGTGAATCGTTTGACTGATCATCAAAAGGAAATGCTTAAAAAACGAAGGGATGACATACCAGCAATGTATAATGATCTTACAGTATCTAACTCACAAGATACACAAGAACTACAGCACTGGTTTGACGCCAAAGCCACAAAATTGACCATTTCACAAAAAAATGAAACTTTGACAAACAATAACGAAATTTCACAAACGCCCACGGCTTCATTTAAAAATATTGCTCAAGTCTTGTCTACAGAACAAACAAAAGCTGTGGAAAAAGTAGTAGAGTAAGTATAAAAAAAAAAAATAATAAATTTTTCCGATTATTTGTGTATATATTTGTATATACAATTTTTATCATAGTTCAGCTTGTATAATTCAAATTCATAAGTATTAAATTAGGTAAACAAAAAATTTTTAACAGAGATAGCTAGTATGTTGGCCACCCGCAACTTATGGTTAGACTTTTTGTAAAAAATGAAGATCGATTTTAAAGAGACAATTCCTGGTCAGAAAAGGTTAAATAGATTATGTAAACAATCTTGTTTAAATACTATTATTTTATGTTTGAATTATATATTTTTAATATACTGTAGAAAGCTAAACGTTATACAAAGAAAGTGAATAAATTATTTAATTAATTTTATATTTTGTAAAGAAATTTTCAAAATTAGTCAATGGTATAAAACTGAAAAATATCGAGATATTCAACCAAAGAAGCGTTAAAAGCAAGAGCACCTGTACTTGTAAGATCTAAAAAAAACAAATGCAAGTTCTCAATTGGCTTATCTTATCTTAGTTTCTTTTGTGGAGAATGCACCAAAAACTCATATTGTAATACAGACGTAATTGATATGATTGAAACCAGCATTTATATTCCTTGGTGTATTTTTTCCAAAATTCGCCGGACACAATATCGATTATAAGTTATAAAAAAACAAAACTGTAATTATTAAAATATTTAGAATTTTAAATGCTTTTGTATTTATTAAAGGCATTTAAAATTCAGGTCTTCACTTAATTACAAATATTTATTACGACCGTTCTTATGTATTACCATAAATTGATCGCGCATGTATATCAACGCAAAAATCGCGCCTTTTCTTTCAGACCCGTTATATCCGCCTCCCCGAAATCATCTAAAAAGCAGCCGACGCCAAAGGAAAAGGAGAAGGACGCGGGCGCTTCCACAATCGAGGACTCGCAGAAGGAGGGCAGCGGAGCTAACGCTGCCACCTCTAGCGAGCCCGCGGCGGATGCGCCGATCGCTGTGCCCAAAAAATTAGACTTCGAGTCGCGCGACGAGTTCCCGCCGACAGGTAAGGAGGAGTCGGAGCAGGTCTCGCCGTCTATCATCGACAACGCCAAGATGCGACGCAGAAATCCATCGGAGGATAGCAGTGGTAATGATTAAGACTTTTTTTTTATTCATGGTGATTTTTTATGGTTTGTAGATTTACGCGTTATCGTCCAACGACTGCTTATTTATGTTTTTGTTTACAGCAGCTGAATCAATTAAGACAAGTTAAATATTTATATTTTGGTTTCTACTTTTTCTAATAAATTAAAGAGTCTTTAATTCGATATTGTGTAAGAAACTTAAATTTCAAGCATATTTCAATGCAATACCTAACCTAAAAATAGTCAAGAGCAAATGTTTTTAGTTTAGCAGTCATAAAGCGGGAAGCAGACTATTTTTAAACGTAACACACGTGGTAACTGTACTTTTTAGTAATCGCTGTTCCGTTGTATTTTTAATAAGCGTGCTTAATCTTTAACATTCTTCAAACGAAAATATTTTTTATTACATAAATTATAATAAAATATTTTTTAAAAGGGTTTTTCTAAAAAGTTATGATTTTTTTAATTTCCATTACCTTTTCATGAGTTTTCAATCTAATTCTTTTCATATAGGCGATGCTCAGGAAAGAAGCATACGGCTGACGCGCCGTTCGTTGCAGCCGCGCGCCAATTTACGTCGCTTCAATAGCAACGAGCAGCTCAATAAGCGGGGCAAAAAGCGACGTAACTCGGAGAGCAATTCTGAGGGCATGATGGGCCTCGAGAACGAAAAGCGGCCAAGACGGGCCAACACCCCCGAGACTCAGCTCAACAGCAGCGGTGAGAGCATCAAATCAAACGAGGAGAATAAGAACGCGGTGAGAAATTCAGTTATAGTGTTTTCTGTTCATATCATTTATTTTGAAATGAAATGAGCGGAATACAGGGTTATGAAAATAAAATTAATATTGAAAATCTTTACTTAATTTCCAGGAGAATACCGATGCTAACAAAGGTCTCACTAAACGTCAGATATTTGAAATAACAAGATTGAAGATCGACATGAGATATCCTCTACCCAGTCGGCGTAGATCTGGTAAAATAAACGACGCTCCTAGTGCGGGTACGACAGATAAAAAATCAAGCGCAGTTTCTAGTACTACAGACAAAAAAGCAGCTACCACCAATACCGCAGGTACCGCAGATAAAAAATCAAACATCACTGCTGGTACTACAGACAAAAAAGGAGCCACTGTCACTATAACCACAGATAAAAGAGCAACCGCAGCTGCTAGCACCACAGACAAAAAAACAACAGCAGTCGCTAGCACCACAGACAAAAAAACAACAGCAACAGCTACCACCACAGACAAAAAAACAACAGCAACAGCTAGCACCACAGATAAGAAGATAACCACTGTCACTAGTACAACAGAAAAAAAAGCAACCACAGTTAGCAGTACTACAGACAAAAAGACAACTATCGTAACTAGTACAGCAGATAAAAAGGCGACCACAGCTACTAGCACTACGGACAAAAAGGCTGCTGTGACCAAAGAAGAAAAAACGCTTGCGACTACCAAAACTGAGACGAATAATCAGCAGCCGAGTTCGACTATTAGACGGCGTTCGATGAAAGGCAGTATTTCCCTTGTGAAGGAAAAAGAAATATCAACCAGCCATAAGAAAGACAGTGGACATAAGAAGCCAGCGCAACCAGAACATTTGAATGAAAATAATAAGTTGACAACCCGTCATTCTATGCCCGCAAAGCTAGACACTGCTTTAAAAAGAATAGAAGAAACGCAAGAAGAGATAGAGATTGAAGATGCATCTACACAAGAAAATCTTGCTGAAAAAATTGATGATAATTCTGGTAAGATTATATTGATCTTGGTTAGACTATAAAAATATTAATATTATTAAATTAAACTTATTTTATTAATTTTTTTTTATCTTAAATAGTCAAACGCACAACGACCGAAATTGATGAGTCAGAGGATATTGAAATACTATCGTCACAAGATTCGGATATCGTGGAAAGTTCCCAGGAACCGACTACAAATTCGAAACTAGACAAAGTGGAATGCTTCATAAAAATAAAAAAAGTTGAAGTGTCTCACAGCACAAAGTCCTCAGAAGAAGTACCAAAAGAAGATGCTAAAATTCCGGCAACACAAGATCTCGATGAAACTTCGATATCGGTCATATCAGCTACAGTAGAGCCAGAGAAATCTGTTCCTGCTCAGCCTGAGACTAAAAAAGCTGAATGTAAATTCTAATTTATATATTTTGTTTTACATATTACGTTTGAATTTCAAGTAATATTCCTGGTAGAAATTCGGTCATTTTTTATCTATCGATGAAATTGTTTTTGCCATATATTTTGGTTGTTTAATAGCCATGTCCGTCGATGGCTTTTGTCCATTCCGAGTTAAGTTTAGACAATGTTCAAAGTTTCTTAGCTTGGATAGAAAGCATCCTCTGGTAGAAATAAAAAAATTGATATTCAAAATTCAAAAATAAATTTTTATATCATTTACTTATTAAATTATACTTTTTTACAAATATATTATATATCATTTTAATTTTTTGTACTAAACATTCTAATGCATTTTTCAAAATATTTCTAAGATGCACCTTTGAACAATTACAGGGATATAAATTCAGATATAGATAATAGAAATTTCTTTTTCATTGCTTGACAAAAATGGGAAAATTTAATTTTGCAAATTATAACTTAAGTCATTTGAAAGGACTTGCTTTAAACTTCAAAACTATATATATTAGACACATAGAATGATTTTTATCAGAGCTAATAAAACTTTGAATATAGACTAATATAATGTTAGGGTATGATAATGTATACACCTAAGCTTTATCAATCGGAAATGAATGGTCGAACTTCTACGTAGGTATATGAATTTTTGATAAAAAATTTATTTTATTTTATAATTTACTTTTCAGTAAAACCATCAGTTCCGTTAAATCATTTATCGTCTCCAAAGAGTACAGCAAACTCCCGACTCTTCAGATCAAAACCGTTTCCCCTACAAGGTCGCGCAGCACACATGATCGGCCTCGTCACAAAACAATCTCTTGCCGAGAAACTTACCTCAGATTCTTCAAAAATGGATATTAGTACTCTAGACGAAGTCACAGTCATTCCCATTTCTAAAAAAGATAAAGCTTTAAAAGACAGTGAAAAAGTTTCGAGTCCAAGCGGCGGTGGTAGTAGGCAAGAGAAAATATTCAGCAATATGAATAATAGTTTACGACAAGAGAGGAGTGCATCGCCATCCATGGTCATGTTCTGTAATTTAAGGAATGATGGTGAGCGAATTTCACCAAAACTCGATAGACACGATAGAGAAAAAGAAATAAATAGTTCGAGTGCGGACAAAGAAACGTCGCAAAATGGAGGTAATGATTCGCCAGGCAAAGTGAGAAAGGAGCTTCCAATGCTCGAGTGGTCCAATGCCAATCCGCCTTCATTAACTGCTTCTCCAAGTGCTAGTATACTTAAAAGAATGCAAGAATTCGATGTAGAAACTCCTAACAGGGTATTTTATTTTAATACATTTAAATATTATATTTTGTCAGATGATTTTCATTAGATTTAAATTTTCATATACTTAATTTTTTTTTACAGAAAAAGAGAGTCAGTTTTGCGGATCCACCGGTGTCCCGGGAGATGGGCTATGAAATAATGACAGAATCGTCTTCCCCGCCGAAACTGGAAAAGCTTCCCACGATTCGCAGCCCAATTTCTCGCAAAGAATCAAGAAAGCACACGAGACTGCGACTAAATCAAATAGATCCCGAGCGTTTTGAAAAGGAGAATGAACTCGGTTCTCAATCGAGTAACGCGCGTGAAAAACTTCTCGATTCTTCGATTATTGGAGAGACGATCAACATATCAAGCGACGTGTCGATCACGAGTATTCCCCCAAAGCTTAAGCTGGCGACAGTGCTTACTGAGATTTCCTTGGAGGAATCGCGTATCGCTGAAATCGATAATTCTGCTGCTAATCAAACGCAGGATGTTGACATCTTTGTTGATAGCATTCGCATCTCTGTGCCCGACGAAAGTATCGAGGGCGCCAAAACTTCCACTCAAACTGATCAAAATAATTCTTCCATCAAACTTGACTCTATTAACATTTCGAGCATCCTACATAAGTCCAACAGCCATTCTTCGCTAGAAGATACAGTTGACGTTAATAATATCTCGTCTAGTCTTGATGGCACAATTTCGTCAGACAAATCAACAAGAAGCTCTTTACAGAATGCAGAGTACTGCGACACACTGCCTGTAACAGATTCGGTATTCTCGAATAACCCTCTTAGTCAAGAGACCCAGAACAGGTGAGATAAATGTTTTGTAACTATTAACAAAATAATAAAAAAGTTTAAAATTTCTTTATTTATAGTTCTTTGATTTTTTAAATTTGTAATACAAGTAATACATGTATCTGCAAAAATAAGGATATAGTAAAAATAGGACAGTTCTAATAATTTAAATTTTTCTCATCACATTTTAGTATTGCCCAACTTAACGCTCCAGAGAACTTGGATTCGACTTTGCCAGTTTATCCGTCATTGATTTCCTGTGGAGATGCTATTGATGCTATTAGTGAAGATCTCGTTGATCCTCTGTTCACAAATCATCTCGCTAAGCATTTATCCGTCATGTCCATTCGCTCAGTAGGTGATTTGGCGCAATTAAGCGAACGTGAAATTGACAGGTTGCCGATTAAAAGCCCCAAAATATCCTGCGTCAAAAAAGCTCTGTCAAGGTATGATATATATTTTTTATTACAATAAAATATATTATTATTTTATCGTATCAATATCATAATGTTAAATTCAGAGTTCATGTACCTTATACATTTAAAAAGTCAGAAAATTAATAATATTTTAAAAGTTTTATATTATTTTATATTTGGATAAAATAAAGGTTGATTCATGTATTTTTGTATATACCAAAAAATGATCATAGAATTTACCGGTTCAATAATTAATTTTTACAAATAATTTCTATTGTTTATAGGTTTGAAGAGAAAATAGCAGCCAAAACTCCCGAACGAAGGCCTGCGAACACGGTTCCATCAAGTACGCCATTGGGTAATAAGCTTAGAGATCAAAATAAAACGAGTGATGATTCATTCGAGGAGCTAGTGAAGACTGGAAGCAACAACAGCGGAAGCGATCTAGCCTCGATAAATGTATCCGCGGTATACGCCATGAATAAGAGACCTGAGAAGAGGCATTCGACCGATAGTTCAATGCAAACTAGCCCCATGAAGAAATTCAAGAAAAACGATGAAGAAGCATGTTTGGAGCTGATGGATCAATGCGAGGATGATTTTCTGTTTCAAGCTTTGATTACGAGATTCGACGCCGAAAGGATTCTCAAGGGATATAGGGTAAGTCTATAATTTCTTTAATAATGAAAAAAATCATAAAAAGCTTAGAATGATACAAAGTTCTTTTATTTTTGTTTCAGGAAAAAATGAATGATAAAACAGAAAAGGAGCTTAAGAAACAAACATTAAATATGCTCGGTTTAAGCTCAGAGGATGATAGCGAGGCCAGTTTTAAAGCTTCATCAAAATGCGCAGGTCTACAAAAAGTTTTACAATTACTGCCGAAAATTTTTGATGATGGTGACGAATTTATTGACACAGTGCTGAAAACATATAAAAAGAAACTTAACACTCAAAAATTACTAAATATCTTAGCCAAGAGACTTGAAGAAGACAAACAAAAGGGGGTCGACAAACCTATTCCCAACACAAATGATGTTCAGGTTTTACTGAACAGAATCTCGAATGATTCGTTAATAAATCAAGTGAAAACAAGAAACGATCTCAAATCGTCAGAAGTTTTGTTAAATCTAGCTTTAGAAAATTGCAACAAAAATTTATCAGAGAATACTAAGAGGACGATGGCTGACACTTTGACGGAGAGACTCGATGTTTGCGAACTTGCCGATAAGTACCACGAGGCTATTAAATCAAATGTTCGAAAGTTACAAGATAAATGAAGCGTTGTTAACAATTCGTAGGTTCTGTGACAATGAGTTAAAACTTGTTTCAACCAAGTTGTAAACTTTAGGGCATGTTATTTTTTTATTTTGTTCCGAAACATCGTTTTAAAGACTGATCATGCCGCACTCGTTAGAAACTAAATAGTTGTATTATTTTATTGTTCCTTTTACAACTATTAATATTCATTAATTTTTTTTTATTAATTTTGAGGTGCGCTATTAATGACAACCTGATTTTGTGGGTGAGAAGTTCTTTGTTTTAAAGAACTTGATAAAAACATGTAAATATTATTGCAATGAAATTAAATAAGCTGTATAATGAGAAATCTATTGATAATTGTAAAGTGATTTGAAAAGTTTTGTTTTCAAAATTAACTTTTTTAAACGGAATTTCTAATTCAAAAAAAAATTATTGAATGTTTTGACCGAAAAATTTACAGTTACTGTTTTACTATTGTATGTATGTAAAAAAAAAAGAATGAAATGAAATTGAATACTCGTTCAATGGATTAATTCTGAAAAAAAAGTATGCATTAACTTAAGCAATTTTACATTGATTTGATGTAAATTTAAAACGACAGTACGCGATAAATTGCAGTGAAAAAAAAGTATTGACAGCCAACATACTTTACGAAAATCATTAGTTTAGAAATTAAGATTTTTAATATTTATTTTGATCTTAAGAATCAATAGGCAATAGCTCTGTAATTCCTTTATATTTAGTTAATGTTTATATTTTATACTTTGTATTTATAAGGTAAAAGCTATTCATAATAAAATATTTAGTACTGTAAAAAAACCAGCGACCTTTTACTTCTCAGCCTAAAAAATATCCCCAGCTAAAAAAACACCGTTTCCTCCACTTTCATTCTTTATTCGTAACGCAAAAACGGCATTATTAAACTCGCGCAGCATCGCATAACAGTTAATCGCCAGGCAAGTGTACAGTTACAACTATTCACCCGACACTTTCCTTCATTCCCCCCGCAAGAGACAAATCATCAACCAAACTCTATCCTCTCTTAAAAAAAAAAAGTAAAAAAAAAACAAAGAAAAATCCCAGTGACCGTCAGAAAACCGTCACCCTACCCCCCTCCCCACACATCTGATGCCTGGCGTGCTTGAGTACAGCGCTCTGCTCGGCAGTCGGCGCGCATGCTGCCGTTTCCGCACGGCAGTTCCTCTCGTGCGCCAGTATTAGAAGAGCGGCTCCAACGCTACTGCTCGCTCATCGACGACTGTATATATATAGTTTATATCCGCGCGCAGACACCGTGAGACAGAGAGAGAGAGCAAGTCGACTCTTTTTCTCGTCGAGCTACCTATAGCAGTAGTTTGGCCCCGTGCGCAAGAGACGTGTGTGTTATTCTCGAAGAATCGCGCGTGTGCAGCAGGCCAACATGTACGCGGACAGCCGTCCCAGCGCTGCCTTGCCCGGAGTCAGCATTTGATAGAGGAGCAGCACTGCAGCCCGAGTATCCACGAGAACAACTCGACCAATTCGTCAGCGACTCTGTGTCTTTCTCTCATTCTCTCCTTTTCCAGTGTCCGTCTCTCAATAGACGCAAGACGACGTAAGTTGATGCTAGCTTGATCTAAGCGTCCGAGAGCGAGCTAGCTCGTGTATGCATAGGCCGTGACTCTGCGTCGTTCCCGACGATGACTCCGGCTGCATCACGAGCGAGCGCGCACTGGAGCAGCGCTACATAACCTATTTTCATCAGCGCACTTGGCCGCGTTCAACAGCCGAGTATATACGCATACTCTCCGAGGGCTGCTTTTGCACTTTTCTCCTTTAATTATTTGCTCGGCGATGCGGCGACGAGGATGATTCAGAGCCAAGCGATTCTGTTTGGAATCTAGCTACGTGCGCGCGCGCGAGAGCCGTAAGATAAGAAGCGCGTGCTTCTCGTTCAGGGGCAAAAGGTTGGTCAATCAAAGACGGTCCCAATAATTCACGGGCGCCCGCGACAATTGGAGCAGCCGCCAGCGAGTGTCAACAAACTAATCTGGGACACGCGCATTATATTCAGAGCTAATCTTCGTCTCGCTCGCTGCTGTAGCGCGCGCGAGATGCGCGCCCGCGATAAGTTAATAATTAGGCGAGAGAGCAGAGAGAAGGAAAAATCGAGGTGGCATCAGTTTTCTTTCTCAAGCCGCGCAGCGCGATATATGAGAGAATAGTGGGCTTTGGGCTCGTGTTCTCGGCGTGTTGATTTTTCGCAATTTCTTTTTATTGTCCGACGCGCTCGGCTTCCTCCGTCGCGCGGCGCGTTGCAGCTTTATTTTTAGGCGAGGAATGCGGGAAAAATTGAGGCTTTCGAACGTCTCGGGAGTAAGTCGGGGGAGAGCTGTGCTAGTGGCGGTGGTGGTGATGATTCGCTTATTTCTTTCTGCTTTGTTTGGAGCTGCTTTTTCAAGTTCAGCTGCAGCGGTGCATCGCCGGAGCGGGGTTTTTTGGCGAAGCGTGGATTGGATGTTTTTTGATGAGCTTGTAGCTTGTTGAAATCGGCATTGTTGGAATCGTTGATGTTTTTTTTTCTTTGCTTTGGGTATAATTAAACTGCGTTCTGTCGAAGCAAAATAAAGTAATCTTCGTGATATGAAGTGTAATATAAATTGAGATTAGTAGTATTAAAGTATTGGGATAATATTTTCACTCTCATGTCTGTCTTTTTTGCTTGATGCATTTATACGAAAAAGGATCGGAGTGTTCTATTTAAATAAATTGCACTCAGATAATAAATTCAAATTGTTATATTTTAATAAGTTGATAAAGAAACTTAATTCATAAATTGTTTCAAATTGTTATATTTTAATAAATTGATAAAGAAACTTAATTCATAAATTGATTCCTTTAAGTATTGATATCAATCTTTCAAGTGATTTTTATTGTACGTTTATTATTTTAATCTTCTACGTAGAATTCGTTATCATTTAATAAAACTTTATTACATGATCTAATTTTTAATAAATAACAACTTTTTGTATAATAAATTGTGTTAAGCCATTTAAATTTTAGACTTTATTAATTATAAAGTACATATAATTTTTTTTGATGGAGTGATAAAAGTTATAAGTAAATCAGATTTATCTTCATTTTTGTCGATTTTAATTATAATCTTTTTTTTGTCATTGAACTTTTTACAAAATAAAAATAATTAAATGATTGAGCAAAAAAGAATAATTTATAAATAAGAAGGATGATAACTATTCTATTATTAATAATCTTATATTTCTAAAATTAGAACTATTTAAATAATTAAATACTACATTTTTAAATAAATTTAAACTCAATAAACTTTGGTTTTATCGATTTCAATTAATGGTTAGTAAGATACTTTTTCAAATTAATATAGTATGATATAAAAAAATATATGTCACTCAATAAAAAGGGATCACACACAGACAGATTAGCAATGTAGTTTAAACCACTTAAGTCGATATCTCATTTGAAATTAGGACTGAAAAGTAGCACAATAGAGGTCTAGATTAATGATAATTGTGCTAGTGTGTGAATTTCTTACATTTATTCATGATAAAAGTGAGAGTGTATTGTTCCAAGACTTATCAATTGCAGGCTAACACATCTTGTAAAAAATGTTTGATCTCAATCAATTGGCTAGTGCTTTGTAGGCTAAAGCTTAGAAGATTTTTAAGACGCTTCATCAGTGAAAGAAATTTTATCAAGGAAATTTGTTTGTGAAAGTTCTATTTTACAACCACTTGATAGTGAACTTTATTTGATTTACCTGAATAGATTTTTCTTTCATTCAACATCCTGGAATAGAAAGTAGATTAGGATAGATTATTTTGTATTCAGAATGTGTCAGAAGAATTTTTACTTCTCTTATCATCCGAACATATTTACTCACTGTAGTACTAATTTCTTGTATGAATAGCGTCAAAAATAAAATTTAAATTTTAAAATAGTACATTACAAGTGTAAAAATAGAAGTTTTATAAACTCATTCTAAATAAAGAAAAATGATATTTAAAAAATTCGCATTATTAACACTTAAATTATTATTTACAATGTTGTAGTCTCTTATCTTTAGAGAGAGATATGATGCCAAGATAAATTAAGCGCCAATGATACATGTAATGTCGCTGACCCTTCACAGCTCTTATCATTTAATTAGAGTCTTAATAATCCATTAAAAGTTTTTTCATGTTTTTCATTTTTTATTTTGCAGGTAATCAAAATGGGACGCTTTACAGGAAAAAAATGTCGTCTCTTAACCATGTTATGGTTAACAGCATTTTTCTTCCTGGTAGAAATAATAGTGGGATATATAACAAATTCCATGGCTCTAATAGCAGATAGTTTTCATATGTTATCTGATGTAGCAGCATTAGTTGTAGCCTTTCTTTCTGTAAAAGTAAGTATAGAACATTTTTAAATTAAAAATAAAGCAAAGTTCAAATGTCAAACATAAATAAATGATTGCATAATTTGAACTTTAGTTGAAGCACATAATTATTTTATAATATATCAAAGTTTTTGTATCAAGTTGTGTAATACACAGAGGATTTGTCATACAAATCTCATAAGAAATCATTATACATTGAAAAGAAAAAAATTGATTACATCATTCCTAAAAAGTAGTAATAGGTTGAACAAAAAGTAAAAAAAAATTTAATTTAGAGATCATCTGAATTTTAAAATAAAGAATACTCCATCAAGCATGACAGTCTGGGTTTTTACATATTTTTCAGTAACTATTCGAATACAATAGAAAAATGGTTATTACTCACTAAGATAGTTCAAGGAAAATCAAAGTTTTTTCCTTTTTATACATAATGAAATATGCTCACATAATAGGTTTTTTACAAACTTGATAAAAACAATCTTTTCTCACTTTGTTCCCATATTTCTTTGTTACTTCTATTAAGCATATGTACATCGAATAAAACTATAATTAAGTATATAGGATTTCCTCCATATCAATAATTATAATTATGATTCAACTATAAAATATAATTGATAATAAAATTAAAATCTGTTTTTTAAAATTTCAGATGTCTCCAAAGAAGTGGTCAAAAAATACATTTGGCTGGGCCAGAGCTGAAGTCTTAGGTGCTCTGGTCAATGCAGTTTTCCTAGTTGCGCTGTGCTTTAGTATTACTGTTGAAGCCTGCAAGAGGTTCATTGAAGTGGAAGAGATCCATGAACCTGAGTTTCTTGTTGCAGTTGGCTGCCTGGGTCTATTAGTTAATGTTATAGGATTATTTTTATTCCATGGTAATTACTTACTTAATATAATTTATGACTAATTTTTGAGAGTATGAAGGAGAACATTAAAAACTAATTAAAATCATTATCTATTCGCTTAAAATTTGCTAATAGTAAATGCCATTACTTCATAATCTAAAAGAATGTCTTTTAAAACTCCATCATTGAGAAATAATGCAAACTTCTTTACAAATGGCAAATAGCAGTAACAACGTAATGGCAACATTAAACTTGACTCTCTTTTAAATCCAACAATGGGCTTTTGTTTGCTCGAATTCTCCACATTAATATCGCCTATTAACGTTTCGTATACGCATAGGTGATGCAGGAGGAATATTAAGTCCCTTCTTGACTACGATGAAACGTTTACGCCAATCTTCCAAAGAACCTACTCCCGTTCCTATGCCTATCGCGCAAGTATCAGCTGTTTCTCTTCCATCCACATCCGGCCTAGGTTAGCCGCATAGTTGTTAAATAAAAAGTCTAGTTTTTCAAGACAACTAAATGACACAAAATCTTATTTTTGAAGATTACTATTTTAAATTACTGAAATTTTAATATCTAATTTAGTATAAATTTTTTAAACTTGTTTTAATCTACGAATGTTTAAAGATTATTAAGTCAGGTAATAATAAGAAGAATTTATCGTTGATGAATATGTTGATAAAAGTGGAGAAAATTGATTTTAAAAAAACCAAATAGTTATGTTAATTTTTTTTCGATTGTGTGGCGACTTTCGGAGGGATTACCAACCCTAATAACAAGACGTTAACAATTAAAAATTTAAAACACACTTAAACTTGGAACTTGAACCTCGCGAGAGGTTTTTTCGTCTACGCGTTTTAAATTTTTAATTGTTAACGTCTTGATAATGGGAATAAATAACGAAAATAAATTAATATAACAACTTGGTTTGTTTAAGATCAGTTTTCTCCACTTCTATTATTATTAATTTACATTAATTTTAAATTTAAATAATAATTAATTTTTTCATAAAATTGCATTTTTTATGAATCTCTGTCACCAACAAACCTTTTAAAAATTATAAAAAATTAAAAATAAAATAACAGAGATGACATTAAAACTCCTTCTAAAATGTCTGGGAATCAATTTTCATATCCGATGCAAGACGATTTGTTAAGGCTGATGACGCAAACCATGTATGCAATTTTTCAAGAATGGGATTCACAAATTAAGTCTTGAGTAAATATTTTTTACTTTCCGGTAAATACATTTGTGCGTAAATTTAATCCGAGCCGACTATTTGAAAAACTGCAGATTCTGTGTCATTCTGCATTTTTACATAAGCGTAAAATCAGCAATAAAAAGTGTTTTATAATTCAGTGAACAAATGAAAGAATTTCAAAGAACGTTTTAGAATTATATGCTCGATTTTAAAAGTTTACATTCGTTTAAAAAACAATTTATAAGTTAAAAGAAATGTTTTCTTTTATTGTTTCACATCCCTTTATTAAAAGGACACCTATCCAATGAATTACTTCATACAAAAAATCTTCCAAATTCCTATCTACTGCAATAAAAAAAAAGCTTGATATATCAATCCAATGTTTTTTGTCGTTTCAGAACATGGCCACTCGCATGGACACTCTCATGGAATTTCGCGCTCGCACAATCGGCTCAGTACGCTGGTCGGTACTGACGACAACGAGAACGACGAGACTTACAGGCCACCCTCGCCCCTAAAGCACGGAGGTCACAGCCACGGACACAGCCATGACCCCAGTCAGATGAACATGCGCGGCGTCTTCCTTCATGTACTCTCCGACGCCCTCGGCTCCGTCATAGTCATTGTGTCCGCGCTCATCGTCTGGAAAACGGAATGGTCTTACAAGTAAGGTTGACGATCTCGGAGATCGTTTTTTTTCGTTATTGCGGCTGAGCGAGACTTGCATTTTTTTGGCATGAACGTAAGAGGAGACTTTTTTGCTTGAAGTCTAATATAACGGGATCGTATGAGGGAAAGCGAGTTTTGAGCTGGCTTTTTGCGGTGTGAAAAACGTAACATTTCGTTAGAAATATTTACTGTTAGGTTTCGTTCTGTATACTGCTATTGAGAAATGAGAGAAGAATGAGTTCGTTCAATGGAAATTGTCTTTTTATACGTTTCGTTTACATGCTTTTAGAATTCTTGAGAGTAAAAATTATAGGAAAAACAATTATTAACAACATTTAAGGAATTAAATGATATTACTATATTATAGAAGCATTACACTTAAATAGATAAAAAATTCTTAATAATTAAGCTCGATTTATCAGGAATTGATTTATTAAAAAATTTGTATTTATTAAAAAGATAAATTTAATGTTAATAATGTTAATTAATTATTTGGATTTATTTTTTTATTGTAGAAATTACATTGATCCAGCATTATCTTTGCTTCTCGTAATGCTCATATTGAAGTCAGTCTGGCCTCTTCTTCAAGAATCAGCTTTGATTCTTTTACAAACTGTTCCAACGCACATTCAGGTGATTATTATTTAAATATATAACACAATTATCTATGAAGTAATGCTGCTTTAGTATTTTTATAATTTTATAATTAACAATGAAACTAAATTTATAAAGAATTATTAATTTAAATAAATAAATTTAAAATATTTTAATTCTTCACGGTTATTATTTAGGTCGACGCGATTCAGCAGAGGTTATTAGAGAATATCGATGGCGTACTAGCCGTCCACGAGTTTCACGTTTGGCAGCTGGCAGGAGATCGTATAATTGCTTCGGCTCACATACGTTGCCGTAACTTGTCGGAGTACATGAAAATAGCTGAACAGGTTAAAGAGTTCTTCCACCATGAAGGAATCCACTCCACCACCATACAACCAGAATTCGTAGATGTAAGAAATGTTTATTCTCATAAATTTAAATATTTTAAATGCTAATTGTTTTAAATGAATTTATTTACAATATAAGTAAAGAGCAATTGAGTTGATTTTATTACTAATTATTTTGATTTTCTTTTGCAGTATCAAGCTAACAGTGAAATTAAAGAAACTCCTACCGAAGACTGTGTACTTGACTGTCCAAAAACTGACAAACCTTGTAATCAGGCTACATGTTGCGGTCCTTCCAAACAGGTAACATTGTTGAATTATTTGCAACTTTTTTAAAATTCCATTAACATTCACAAAATTTAATATCTTGTTTTTATATATTACTTCTCGGAAATTTCAAATTCTTAAATAACTATAAATCTTGTACAAATCTCTGTATAATTAGTATTTTTCATTACTAAGGGGTAAAATAGTCTAATACGCACCAGGTGTGATTGACGCAAATGAGGGTTGGCATAGCTGGCTTGAGTGTCGCGTCGATCACATGATAGTAAAAATCTCAAGCTCGTTTGACAGATGTTTTTTTCATCATATGAAGAAAATATGAATATATGAATTGTATTACAAAGATAACTTGGTTGTGTAAAATGTGAGTGCGCAGTATATGAGATTCGAAAAGCCTGCGTAAAGTTTCATGAAGTAAAATTTGCATAGTATGTGTAAAATTGTACAGCCTTGTAATGAAAAATACTATTTAAAGAGAAACCGCATATCGGCATGGATTAATATTATCTTTTACTCTCTAGCTAAATTTTAAAATAAAAATTGTTGTATGCATAAAGTTATTCTGTAATGTATTCAATATAGATCTCAACTAATAAAATTTTCAGAATAATTTGAAAAAAAGATTGTTGATAATGTAACAATTCGTGTCGATATACGTCTTTCTTTTAATACCAAACTGAATTTTAACAATATTTTATTGAAGTATTTGAAAATTACATAAATCTTTATACTCCCTATATTCATATTTCCGTAATTCCCTTTATCCTGTAGAATGATTGTAGAAGAAATGATAGTGTTCTTCCTTCCTCAACCTTATGCCTTGGTTTCTGCTTAGAATGTGTTGCTTCTGAAACTAGTACTGTGATAAATGGTAACTTTTTTAAACGAGGAACAAAAACGCAAAAAAGCGTTATTCCAAAAATATTTAAATTACACATTTCTAAGTTTATTATCATTAAACTTTTGTATACGTATTATAATAGTTAAACGGTTAAAAAAAAAAAAGGTTCAAAGAATTGATATAATTTAAAAAAAATATATTTTCTACTTTTAGGAAATTTGGAGTTTTAATCCTTTAAGTTTTGTAACTAAAATCAGTTAAGTAAAAATGTTGAGAGTTGTATTCTAAAAGACCGTAATATAACACAGTTAACTATTAACATTATTATAATAGTTGATTTTTTTATTTCATTTCCTTTTACTGAAGTGTATAATTTTACTACAAGCAAATGTATTTTAGAAATACATTAAAATCATGACATCATGGTGACATTTTATTACCTTATTTAAAAGAAAGATGTAACAAAACATCTTCCTGGGTTGATAATACTCTTATATTTATTGACACTATAAAATATACATATTTGTTAATCTTTTGGATTTCTCTTAACTCATGATTTTTTAATATTCATAACATGAATATTTAATAAAAAGTAAAATACCTTACTCATACCCATAAAACCGTCAGAAAATCGGATACTCTTAAAAGAAATACTTTTCTCAATTAATTTTAAGCATAATTTTTCTTACTTCAAACTAATTTCTGTTTTTTTCCGTTTCATCTTTTTCATCTGACGAAAACTGAACAACGGACACTAGGGTCGGGAAACACCCTCACCGGGCGAGACGCCGTATCTTTGTCGGCAGCGTAGCAGTCTGGCGCGGTCGACAAACTCGATAACCGGTGGCGGAGGCATGGGTCAGCCGGTAGATCAGCAGGAGCTTAACGAGATGGAGCGCGGCCACCTGCTCTCACCGCCCTCGTCACTGCCTTCAGTCGTTAAGTCACATCAGTCGCATCTCGTCTCACCCACGGTCTAACAACAAGGCTCGTTGTTTTATGATGCGCGTATCCCATGCGAGTGAGGGTATACATTTACGTTCGCGCGGGAAAGAGCCGGACTTACCAGGTTTCCCCTTTTCTTTTCCTTTTTCTCTTCTGCATACAGCTTTCTCGGAGAGAGGAGGTCGCGAGAAAAGGCAGTCTGGTCAGAGCGAAATTTTCATGAAAATGTGCAATTTTTTATTATTGACTAGCAAAGTGTGACGTGTTTTGTTTGCTCGATGAGCTGACATGCTGTGACGATTTAGTGTGATTCTCTAACCAGATTGCTAAAAAAAAAAACGGAATCATTAACATTCTGATAAGATTCGTTTTGACTTTTTTTAATTTTAATGTCCTTTTGCAAAATAATTTTTAAATAATTTAAAAAATAATGACATATAATCAATTTTTTAATAAATTTATTTTTTACCGTGAGCTTTATTTAAATCAATAAAATAAATTAAAAAAAAATAGTCTTTCAAAGAACTATAAAGTATGTCATTGAAGTTCCATGAAACTAGGCATTTTTCAGTAAAAATAAAAGCTTTTTTACATTTATATGTCGTTTTTTGTATATACATCATCAGTAATGATAAATAAGATTAGATTTATCTGTAAAAATAAAATTTAAATTTAAAGAAATGTTTTTTATTCTTCTAAAGAAGAGTTAAAGCGAATTTTGATCATTGAACAAATCTTAAAAATCATGTTACTAAGTGTTCCTTTATTGAATGAGTTTAGGGAAAGCTATAAAAAAAAGCTGCCTTTTACACTGGTTCACTTTAATTTCGTTGTATAAATAAAATGAAAAAATAACTTGAAAATTGTAATATCTAGCCTTCGAAGTCATTTTTATTCAATACTTCATTACTTTAAACAACGATAAACTTAATTATTTTTAATCTGTACACTTAAACATTTCCTTTTTATGGCTTAATAATTTATAGAACTGTAAAAATAATGCGATTAAATGAAAAGTATTCTTTATGATATACCAATAGTAGTGTTCTAAAAAGTTTTGAATAAAAATGATGAAAATACATTCTCAACAGAAAAAAAATATAATAATAATAATAAAAATAAATCATCCATATTTTGCAGTAGAGAAAAATAGCCCAGTTTTAGGCGAAAAAGTCAAATGTTTTTAATAGCAATAAGAGATATGAAGGGGAACAAGGAAAGAAAGAAAAAAAGTGAAGTGAAACTTCGGTGATGATCTCTTTCCCTTTAGTGAGAACGCCTACCTCCATAACCGAATATAAAATAAATATAAACAATATGAAAAATGAATAAACCAATGCGTCGCCACAACGTTTTGAAATGAACATTGTAAAAAACGCAATAAATAGACAACGTCGCCCTACAGGATAAATATAAAGCGATTAAATGAAGATAAAGTTGATTGAGTGCATGACTAGAGAGAAAAATAAAAAAGTGTCAACGACATTAAATACCTGTACATGAAAGAAATATTTGTTGCCTTGTCGAGGGTTCTCGTTTTACGTAAGGACTCGACAAGTTTACTTTTTTGAGAGATAAAGTGAGAATGTGTAAGAGTGCGTGCGTGTGTGTGAGAAAGAGAAAGAACAAGTTTAAATTATCAATTGTAAATTTTGTGATCAAGCTATAAACTTACGAAAGTAAAGGGAACCAGTAAATATTTTTGTATATTACATTTTTTATTTTAAAACTTATTACAAAATAGTTGCATAAAGCACACTACTATTGAACAATATGAGAAATAAAATAAGTTATTTGATACAAGGATACTTATAAGACGATTTTATAAAAAGTATTTTAAAAATGTTTTTGAATCTTTTTACTTTTTTATTAATTGAAACAATTTTTAATTCCATTAAAATAATTTTGAAAATATATGTGCTCACTAATTTCAAAATTTATATTTGAGGAAAACAATTTTTTAATTAAAAATTATTTAGAAAAATATTAATGCAATTATTTTTAGCATTATAAATTTTAATAATTTATAAAAATGTTAAAAATTTTTTTTCTGTATACTAGAAAAGTATACTACTTCTAATTTATTTTCCATTTTATATTACGTCAATAAAATTTTTATTATTTCTAAGCGAATTTTGTTAACACTTCAATAAAAAAAAACACTGATAAGTAAGTAGTTTTAAAAGGTTAGAGAAATTCGCATTACAACTTTAATAATCAAAGTACACTTTTCGAGCCATGAAACTATCGAAAATAGCAGAAAATAATGACAAAATTGTTAAACGTTAAGTTTTCTTATATGTTTTATTCCTATAAATTCAACAACTATATAATTGTGACGTATTGAGTTTACCGACCGCAATTAAATACGTTTTTGCATCACCTGGTCAAGCTAACACATTTTCACTTTCAATAATTTTTTTCTCATTGTAGATAAACTTTTAAAAATCTGAAAAAAAAATTATATAACGAAAAATGCTAAACTTAAAAATAATAATTTTTTTTTTTAATTTATGTAAAACTATAATTGTCATAATTTCAATTAAATTACAATTTTATTTTTTTTACTAGATCATTTACATTTAATTTATAAATTTCCGGAAGTAAATTTTATTCACTGATTATTAGAGAATAAATATTTTTTATTTTTATTTACACTCTTATCTACACACATTTAAAGTTATTTATTTTAATTGTCGTTAAAGTATTCAATTGTCTTGATTGAAAGAAATTTTTGCTATAATTATAGCAAATTCATTAATTAATGAACTGCCAGAAGTAAATTTAGACTGTTTATATAATATAATTTATAAACTATGAATACCTAAAAATATTTTTTTTATTTTGTGACCTGGTCTTACCTTTGCTTTCGTTTAATATGGCTGCGGGACACTAATAAATTTTTCTTGTACACTACTATATTACGCGCATAATGAATGTAATTATAAAGAATTAATGCCGAAGGCTTGTTGTCGTACCAAGCGAAAGAATGGCTCTAGGAATCGAAACTCTGTTCGAGTGCAATAGTACAGCGAACTTTAATCAATTGGAATTCTGATAAATTTAAATCATGAGTTTGTTTTAATTAATAATTAATGAATGTCTTGATATATTGTAGGTTAAATTTATTAAACTTTTTGGGACTAGACATAAAGTTTATTTAATACATAAGATACAAATTTATTTGAATTTTGACTGATTATTTGCAAATTTACTTTTATATTAATATATTTGATTCTTATTTTTATCTTAAAATAAGATTTTTAGTCAGTTCAAGATGTTGGTCAATTTATTAAATGTATAATACATAAAATCAAAATACTATAAATCACAAAAAATATAATCACAATTGTCCCTTTAAGGAATGAAAGTAAATTGTTTTGCCTATTTGCTATTATTATGGAACAAAAAGAGTATTTCACTTGGCTGTAAATAATCGAGTGGTTTTATTTTAATTTTGTTTTCTTTTTAAGAAAAAACAATTAATAGATACAGAGAATATAATTGTGTTTGTATTCATTATTAAAGAAACTGCACATATATTAACTAATAATTCGGAGATGAGCTACTGTTGGTCAGCTTAAAAAGTAGACAAACAAAAACAGCTATTTTACATGATTTATTGATTTAATACTTATTAGTGTTGTCAAGAATATAATTATATTATTTAGAGACTTCAGAAGTATTCAAAGCAATTAATTGTAAGTTAGATATAAACATTATCTGCAATAAAAAAAAAGATTTTATTTTTTAGATACACATTTTAACAGAAAGTTGTAATTATTAGTAAATTGAAAAATTAAAAACTAAAATCTTACAATTAAATTTAATAGAGTAGACACGTTCTTTAAAAAGCGACAAAAGCAGCCCATCACCGAATCCAATCACTAAAGACAACCCGAAGAACGAATTGGAGAAAAGAAAATTTGTCTTTGCTGTAGTTGAAATTGATGACTTTTTTGTTCTCTTGTAATGTCGAGAGCTGCGCAAGGCACTTTTATGATCACGTTTTGAATAGGCACTTTGAAATCTTCGTACTTCGAAGAAGTGTATACATTGTAAATTAATCGTGCGCTTCACTGTGACAAGTAAAGAAGAGACAAAGACATTTTAAAATGCTATATTTATTGGCCGTTGAATATGTAAGTTATTCGAAGGTTAGATTTTTAGCGCCGTAGAAAGTTCAAAAGAATTTTCATCTTAAGTCTTGTAATTATTATAATTACTATTATTGTTATTATAAATATTATTACGAACAATACTTTTCAGTTTCGTTAGAATTTAAGAATTTTTAATACATAGTGTACAATTTTACTGACGCAAATTATACTTTGACTTTTTATAAAAAAGCTAATAGACAAAACGGCAACGTGCTATTTCATTGTCATTAACGAGATATTGTAGCAGTACGATACGCCACCTCGGTAGTATTTCCAGTTCTATGTTAAGTACGATAAATATATCAAAAATCTAAAAAAATGTTTTGCAATCAGTCTAATGGATGCGTTGGCTTTTTAGTACTGACAGGTTAAGCTCTTAAAATAATAAGTTCTCAATTATTTCAATATAAACAAAATTAGGGCAAGCATTGTACTGCTATAATATTTTCTTAATTTGACAAATTTAAAAATATAATTTGAATTTCAGTACCTTCCTTGCTCTCTAAAATCAATCGAAAATATATCTGCAGATATAATTCTTTTGATTGCTGGAAATAATAGCAAATTGCTATTACAATAAGTATATCACGAAAAATATAAAGCTTTTCATGTCAAGTCAGTTATTAATGTAACATTTTGTATCTTTAATGAAATCGAAGTTAGATTACATTTATGCGAATAGTGCGTTGTCTGCATTTTTGTTTAGAGCCTTCGAATACTAGAAAATGTATTAAAAAAAAAATAATAATAATGTGCAAGAGAAAGGCTCGCAAAGTTCCGTGACTACGCACGATGATACTGTTAAAAAAGGTCGAAGGATTCGAATAAATGTCTGTTTGTCTTTCGAAGAATTGATTTTGAAAAGGTGTATGTAGCTGTTTTTAATATGCGTATTCGTTTATTAAGTTAGTTTTTTTCAATAAATAATTATCAAGAGTCAAATTATTTTAAAATAATGTCTGATTAAAAAAATCTTTGATAGTAAATTACATTTACTCTAGATTTTGAAGAAAGATTTAAGAATTATTATTGATATTTCATGGTCGCAAAGAAAACAATGAAAATTGTTTAATAATTTTATAAGAAGGATATAAAATAAATGTATTCAAACTGTTTTATATTAAACATATTTTTTATTACAAAAGCACATGAGAATAGATATAAAATTGTAAATTGTATTATTTAACGAACAAAAAATTCCTTTTGCGAACAAAAAAATGAATTAATTCTTAAACTAATTCATTGCTTTGTTATAAATTTTTTATTGCTGTATTTCAATGTATGAAATATAATTTTATTGGTGCTTACATGACTATATACACTTTTTGTTAAAAAAAGGTTTAATTTTTAAGAAAGGCAAGTAAACATTATAGTGTAACTTTTTCTACTCTCACGAGAGCTTCTTATATAGTATATTATATAAATATACATAAATGCGCGCGAACATCGGTGATCAAATGATGTTTAATCGACAATCAGTGTTCGCGTACTTTTTTACAAAATAAATAAATACGAAATAAAATTAAGTAATTAATAAAAAAAAATCTTAGCTAAAAAATAATTCTTTTAAATTAGGACAGAGAAAATGGGGCGAAAAAAGCACGGAAGATTAGCTGATAATAAAATAATCAGCCTTTGATGTCACCGATTAAGCTGGTAAAAGAAGCTAATCTTTTGTTTTTCTGTTCTCTCCCCCATTCTCCATATATAAATGCAAAAAATTCTAAGTTCGTAAGTTATATTTTGCGTGTTCTTTGAAATTCATTGATTTCGAGATTCTTCGAAGCGCAATTGTATATATACAGATAAAACAAGAAATATTTATAATCTAATGTTGAAAGAGAAGAGAATGGTGAAAATTTGATGATAAATTGAAAAATACAAATTTTATCCAGTCTGTAAGCTAAGACCTTGTTTTTTCGCATCATCTTCCCCTTCCTCAGGCAGTCGTGAAAACATTACCTGGACACAATGAATTTTACACTCAACTACAAAAAACATTTCGTAAAAAATGCTAACTGCTAAAATGTGTCCTGTTTAGATACAGTCTGCGTTTGGCATCTCCATTAGCTATATTCCGTTCGGCTGCGTGTCTACTGAGTTGCGATGACCTGAGTTATCCAGGGCATGAAGTTGAAGACGTTCGTGTAAACGCCGGGCACGCCGGGATTGGCACAGCCAATACCCCAGGCGACGAGACCCACTACCGTCCATTGACCGGTGCTCCTTTGACACACGAGTGGAGAGCCTCCGTCACCCTGAAACATTATTTTGTTGAGTACATTCTATACTTTTTTTTTCCTTTTTTAACATAAATCAGCAGTTAAAATCAAATTACATTAAAATTTTGTATTAAATTGAATGACGCCAGGTCGTGTGTGAAATTATAGTTTCATACGTAGAATTTTAACACAAAAATTTACTACATTACAATCAAATTGCACAAAAACAAAAAATAAAAATTAATTTTCGTATACAGTCCGGCATAAAAACGCGTCGCCGCTAACTTTTATATTTGCTTACCGTGCAAGCGTCTTTTCCTATCTCGCCGCCAGCGCACATAAAGCTGTTACGATTGAGTATAAAGGCAGCCCCAAGTCTCGTCTGCTTCAGGCGATTCTCGCAGTCGGTGTTGTCTAGAATCGGCACGTCCACTTCTCTCATGATGCTCTGGTAGGCGCCGGTCGGGCCGAACAGATTCTTGCCCCATCCCGACACATAACATCTATAATGTCAACGTTAATAGATGAATTGACACTTTAAGTAAGAACCTTCATTTTGTGTTTGTGATTAGCAATTTTAGAAAAAATTGTTTTTATTTTTACTAAAATAATGTAAAGGTGATCAATTTAATTTTTAGTTAAAAATTATCTGATAGATCATGAGTGATATAGTAATGCAAATTTACAAAAAAAAATCAAAAAGTCAGAAAAAGAAAAAATAAATTAAAAAACGTATCAGGAAAACCGACAATATTAAAATCTGTATGAAAGTAGACTCCACTGAACTTCTACGAGCCAAGATGTTATAATCAAAAAATATTTTTTCTCTGAGAAGTGCGATGCATTCGAACCATCGCATTAATATCCCAATTACCTGAATAAAGATTTGAAAAGATTTTGAAACAAAATGGAATTAAAGTACAATATTAAGGATACGTCTCGACCACGGGTATGCCTGCTGGCCAGCGTCTAACATCTTGGCTCGTGGAAGTCCAATAGAGTCTACTTTCATCTAAAATTATCCACGATCTATAAATTCATTTTCTAAACATTAAAATCTAGCTTCATCTTCATTAATTCCCTGAAAACGAGCATTAATCCCTAACAGCAAATCTAACAAAAGAAAAACTCGCGCATGTATACCTCTGGCCGGTGACCGGCGCGCTCGTGGGTCTGCAGGCAGTGTTGATGTTCGGATAAGAAGCGATGTTCACAATGCCGCTGAGCCTGATGACGGCTATGTCGTTTTCGAGGTTGTTGGGGTTGAAGCTCGGATGGATGGAGATCCTAGCTGCGCCCGATTGGATGTAGCTGTAGGGCTCGGCCATACTCTGGGCGTTCCACTCGCCGAGGCGCACCAGCAATGCCGCTGGATTATTTCTGTGGGAAGTTTGCTTTTTAATTTGGATGATTTTTTGAATAATGTTTGTGGCGTAATTGTTTGTAGTAATAAAGATCATTGTGTAATCGTATGTAGGTTTAAGGCTTTTCAGAGCAAATGAATAGAACACTGTCGTAAATATAAAAGTAAAACATGAAATGTGTTAATGTAAAAATTAACGATGCGGAAAGAAGGTAAGGTGTTTTTTGCATGTCTATTATTTTGTAAACGGTATGTTTTTTCTAAATAATATATCGGAATTTGATACATTTATTTTTTTGATTCTATGAATTTAATCTATTTTATGTTAAACAAATCCATTTATATGAACTTTTGAAAGAAAAATCCTTGCAGTCAAATATTTTCTTCAATAGTACTAACAAAATATTTATTCCATTTAAATAGAATTTTGTAAATATTTATTTGAAGTAAATCTTAATACTGCTAAAAAAAATATTTATATGATTTTAGGAATTTTTTTTTCTCAGTATAAACAAAATAAATGTGTAAATATAAATATTTTTTTCAATGGTTTGTAATTTCAAACGACTCAGTTAGTTAAAATAAAAAATAAATCTAAATAGACACGTGTAGTTTCTGTCAACATATTTTGCCCACGCTGAGCTAAGTTCAGTTAAATTACTTCAAGTTTAAAGTAAGAATTTTTAACTGATGACGTACATATGTTATGACGAATAAAATTATATTAGTCTATTTTTTATCAAGCAATAAAATAAAATTTTAATACTAATCAAAATTTGAGTTACTATAATTTTTAAATCAAGCATCGTAAAATTATTTCGCCAAGTGAATTAGAAAGCTCATTTCAAAACCTTTAAAATAAAATATAATAGATTTTATTGATTTTAAAAATTTTACGAAATTCTTAATGTAGTAAATAAGTAACTCTAATTTACTTTTATTTTTCTTTAATTTTATTGTGTAATAAAATTAATTCGTAATTTTAGATCATACTGAGCACTAAAAACTTAATAAATATAATGCACGCAATGTTTAAACGATCGATTCGTTATAAATATATAGTTATACAGGAATCTCTATGAAAAAGTCATTTACTCGGAAAATGCAACAACACTATATCTCCGGCGATTTTTCATAAATAATTGGAAACACTTGACGGATAGCGACAGACACGATAAACGGAAATTACCACCCACAATTGTCGCATACATAGCTATAGTTATTAAATCCGTTGAACAGCTCAACGTGTGGGAAATACCTAAATAGAAGCACTTCACTTTTCACGCGTCTATGCAAGCGGAAACCTTATTTCCGTAATAATCGCTCAATGATTTTGCTTATACATTTTTTCTATTTTTTTAAAATGTGCCCAGTGTTGTTTTTTAAAAATTTATATTTTTTTTTAAGGATTGCTATTTGAGCTTTTCGTTATTTTAATATTTATAAACTATATTGTTTGGATATTAATTGATGAAATTTTCCAAACAATATATGCTTGTATTATTTACAAAAAATCAAAATCCAAAAAATTTTGCGAGCTAAATCGTTATGAATAATCTTTGAAGCTAAGTGACTGTCTAAAGTAAATTAAGATATTGTAAATGGAAAAAAGACGTTTTAATCCACGTATGACTTATCATAAAGTCTACTTTCAAAATGTTTTATTTTTTCTAAAGGAAATATCTAGTAAGTTTCGCAAACGGAATTTTCACCTAATAGGTCACGGTATGATTTAGTTTAATAAATAGCGCGCACATCAATCCCTGAATGATTTATTGAAACGTCATGCACGCAATCTGATGTGTGCTTGTGGGCTTATCAGATGAATGTTCGATTGTTGAGTCGAAGCTATTTCATAAATCAGTTAATAAAAATAATTTAAAGCGATTGTTTGGTGGATTATTGCTATGCGGAAGCTGGATAAATAATAAGAATGACCCATATGGCGATTTTTTTTTTTTTTACTGAAACAATGCCATAAATTTTTCATAACGTGGTATATTCAGACTTTAGTTTTCGCATTTAAAAAGAATAAAGAAAGTTATTATATAATTTATTGGATAATTTCTGATAGTTTCATGAATATTATCTTTATAAATATTTAAAATTCCATCATTTAATTCTTTTCCAACTTTTGATGCACTGTATTAAAAATATATACGCTAAAGGATACATTATGAATGTTCAAGTGCCATATTAACGCTTATTTTTTAAACTTCAAAACACCTCACCTTTTTTACGGAAAAAACGAGAGGGTTCAGTGTTTGGTACTACTTCAGTAGTACTTAAATAGTGTCCTAATTTACCCAATTTTGCAGGCTGTTATTTTTTAAGGCAGTAATACTTAAAGTATTCCAATTTACTCTCAATTTTATGGATTTTACCGTAAGGGCTTCATTTTTCAAAATTTTTAATCAACCAAAACCCCCCTAACAGCTCGCTTACGAAATAAGAAAAACAAAATTCGCTACAAACAATCCAGCGAGAAATTCAAAAGCAAGAATGCAGTTTCTCACTTACACGTAAGAAGCGACCTTGTGGGCAGCGGTGAGCACGTGGGTCGCGTCCAGTAGGACGCCCGAACCGACTAAGTCTTCCATCTGCGTTAGCAGAGCAGCCTGCCAGGGATAGGCGCCGAAGGATGCTTGTCCGACGACCGTTTGAGGAGTCGCGGGTATCTTCCGGATGCCACAGGTACCGTCAGTCAGAGGTGCACTACCGCGGCAGCAGAGCACGTAACCCGCTGGACAGCCTGTTGGTAGCGTGCCCTGTAGAGATAGAGAGAAAATTGATGTTTATTGATATTTACTTTTCTGTGGGAGTACCTATGTAAAGGCTTGATCAATGTGGAAAATCTGTATGAAAAATACTGTCGATCTAGTTTTATTAGTGTTTAAGTTTACTGAAAAGTATATGGAGTTATTTTTTAATTTATTAAGGGACTTAGCTAGTTTTTCCTTTAAATTGAACCTGACTGAAAAAAATTATGCCGGTAAATTACATCTAATTCTGATTAAATGTTAAAATTGTCGGTTATAAATGTAAAAGTAAGCTCTTAGATTCTACAAAATAACTTTTGACAATAATAATTGTGATGTTACAGTATTATATATTATTTAATAAAAGGAAACGTTATTTTACACTTAAATTTAGTGTTCAAGAGCTGAGTTTGTTCGTTAAACACTTATGTACAAATTTACTAGAGAAAGATTTTGAAATAAATAATTCAGAAGGAATAAATTTTATTTAATTATATACACGCTTATATTACGTATAAACATTAGATTTTAATTTACTTTTTGTTAATTATTTATTTTAGCGATTGAGATTTGAATGATATTTGATTTTTCTTATTTAACAATATATACTCTACTACAAAACGGCAAATTTTCCTAAATTCAAGATTATGTATATTTATTAATACAGATTAATTGTAGCGAAAGAAACACTTTAATAAGTTATTGTATTGATTCATATTTCAAATAATTATGGTTGTTTTAAAATTATAATCACAACATAGCAAACTTTAAAACATAATTAATAAACATTATTAGCTAAATTTTATCAGGTATAAAATCAGATGAATATTGCAGATAAAATATTTAGTAAACTGTGTTTTTATTTTGACATAAATTATTATCAAAATATATTAATTAATGATTACCGTATTGACAATTCGAATGTCAATGTTAGGAGTTGTGCCGGTTGGACACGTTCCTGCCACAACACACGAGCAGCTTTGATTGACGATCAAAGGTGCTGAAACATAAATTAATTAATCTATTAAAATCAAATATGTAGTAATAAAGATTTAGAGATTCAGAAAAGATTAGAAATTTTTCGATCATAGTTGAAGTATGTGAAGGAATTTGCTCGAAGTTGAAGATGATATATTTTAATACGACTGTTTTTAAAATTTTTAGATAATTTTAGAAATTTGCATAATTTTATAATAAAAATTATAAAACACTCTCCTTAGTCACGTTTAAAAGCTGATAAAAGAATCTAAATCTT
>JAPYZA010000251.1:0-35744 GCA_030522685.1 Eupelmus azureus
CTTAAAGCGCTTCTGCAGCTTAACTCGTGCTCACTTAGTACATCGCTTTCTGTGGCTAATTACCTCTAATTTCGCGCCTACACCCGAAAACGCGAGGCCCGATAATAGCGGGCCTCTGTCGTCCGCGTACGGCAACTATACATCGTAATAATAATAAATCCTTTCATCGCTCTTGCCCGCGAGAAAAAGGAGCTGCAGGAGGGCACTCAAAAGCAGTCCTCGAAAAGCTCGCGCGCGCGCGCGGCCAGCGAGCTTGCAAAAAGCTCAAGTCTGCGAGCACTCCAGTCGCTCAACGCGGTAAAGAGAAAGGGAGAATTTGCTCAGCACTCCGGTTGATGTTATTTTTCGAGTTTACATTTCCATCCGTAATAATAGGGTTGAAGAGCCAGCTGCCGCGCGCGCGCGCAAGCTCGCTCCCGCACAGTCTGCGCTCACTTTATCAGCGTGAATTTTCCTTATATACCCGGAGCTAGAGTCGAGGGGGCTGCGCTCTCTGTGTGTGCACAAGAGCCACCGCCACGGCGGCCCTCGACTCTGCGCGTATAAGCACTAATTCATTTGCTTAAAATCATCCATTACTTACTCCTGTCGGAGGTCCACTCGTGCATAAACGCGAGCATTGTTTTTTTTTTTTTGTTTTTGTTTGTGGGTTTAGTTTGGAAAGAGCGGCTGGAGGGTATAGATTTTTAGAGCTTTCTTGATGAGATTTTTTGCTGATTTTTATGTTTTTGTTGCTGATTGTGTGCGACTTTTCGTTTTAGATGCGTTATAGTTGTATATAGTGCGTTTTGTCGTGTGCTGTGTGTCTTTGTTTTAACTTAGTTTTAGATTTTGTACATAAGTTTTACATTTATAGTTGTAAGTTTAAATGGTAAGTAATGCTTGGAAAGTAAGGTAACATGTATTTTTTACACGAAAAAAAATAAAAACAATTTTAACCTACTTACTGTCAAACTCAAAGGTATATCTATATATTTTTAATATGAATTCATTAATCTAGCTTAATAATAATTAGGTTAACGTCGCAGAGAGCTATTCTTCTGACTTGTTAAGAAGAAAAAGTTTCTTGCGCTGTACGTTCGCACCAAATGTTTCCTAATTAAATTATTGAGCGAATTGTCTAACTTTATAATTGAATTTTCCGTAAATGATGTTGACTTGCACAAAAGTAAGTCTTATTATAAGAGAGACGTTAAAGACTGTCTAATTTTTATGAAGATCAACATTATGTTTACTACGCTTATCAAATTAAATAAGTAACACAATACAAACCCTTAAACTTATATAAAAACAAGTGACGCCCACCTAGATGTAAACAAGCAGCTGCAGTATACGTATAAAGCATAAAATTTTTTTCTTACCCACAGCACTGACTCCACAGCGAGCTTTTATTCATACACTCACACACGCCGCTAAAACAGTCCTTTTCAAATTTAAATCTTCATTTCAGCATTCAAAATTATTACACTATACTCCCACAAGTCTCTAATATCATACAAAATTTTTCATTCACTCTCAAAGAAAAAAAACGCAAACGTAAACGTATTCATAATTAAAAGACGCACGTGTCGCATGACGCCACAGGCAGCCTCTCGAGTTACATCACTCGTTCCCGCGAAGCTAGCGCGAGCGCGGGCGTCAATCTTACTCGAAGCAGTAAAAATAGTAAGCACACGTAAGCAGCGTCTAGTCTCTCGAAAAATTATTATAAGACACAGACTCCGCGTCGATCCGCCCACCAGTTTCTCATCCCCTATAAACAACAATACAGTCGCGCGCGGGGCGCGATATCGCCTTTATACACAATACGATGTTCTCCTACCTCCTTACGTCTAATATACACGCAGAGTAAAGGAGCGACTTTTGGGCGGTCGGCTATAACAGAATATAACGACCGGACTTTTCTCGCTCGCGGTCAAGCTATACATTTTCCCGGGGCGGGCCGGCGCGCTCGGGAAAATCAAGACTCGCTGCGCCGGGAATATAACTCGCCTTAGCTCCGCGATTAGAAAAACGCCGGCTCGAGGATGCAAAGACGGAAAATAGAGAGGGCGAATTCGACGGGAAGCGCCGGCGCTATCCCGGCCGCTCCCCTCATATTTCTCGGCGGGCGGCGCGCGCGGATTAGCGAGATTTATAGGCCGAATTCGGGCGTCCCCCTTCCGAAGACTGTACATAGAAGCGCGCCGGGTTAAAGTTTCGTCCTTTGCGAGTCAAATGCGAGCGCGCCGCGGCGAACACGTTTTTTCGCTTTGCGCTGCCGGCCGACGTGCCCCGAATTTTCCGCGCAGGCTGGCCCCGTAATCTCTCCCTCCTGACCCGTTCTCGCAGCGCGGGGAGAAAGAAAGAGGTATATATACATATATATAGAGAACACAGGGCGGTTTTCTCGAGAGCTCGCGCGCGCCTCGTGACGTACGTGCAAAGATTTTGTGCCCCGAATCCCCGCGCCGCCACTTATCTTTCCGGCGCTCGCTCTTTTCTATACCCCTCCTTTTTTCCCTCTCTCTATTTCTCTCCCGCGCGCCGTTCCTCTTTTTCTCGCGCGGAGCCCGAGACTCTACCTTTCGCAAATCATAAATATCAGATGTCAAGTGATTTTATTCCGCTCTTATATGTATATGTGCCCGCCCTAGCGCGAGCGATCCTACTGCGGGGAAGAGCTATCGCAAGGAGAGGTATATCTTGGCCGGTCTTTTCGCGCGGGCCTGGATTCGGCCGCTGTATAATGAGATTTTCCCCATATAAATTTTTCGAAGGGTATATACGTTAAACAAAAAATCGAAATTGCATAGTCGATTGAAAGTTGAATTAGCGTATATCGTCTCGAGTGCAAGAATAGAAAAGCGGGCTATCGAAATTTTGACGAATGCGAAAATAGGCCGGGAGAGGGCGCTGGAAATGAAAAAGGAATGGAAAATTTATGCGCTCTCATAACGAGGAGAAAAAGAAAAGTCAGCGACACGGACAGAAGCTTATATATATATAAAAATATATATATACGCGGCGCGTATTTCGCTCTTCTTCTCTCTTTCCCTGCGAAATCCTCAGCGAGCGCTTAAATGATATGAACATTTTGGCATGCTGCCGCTCTCCGGCCGAGCGAGCTTTACGGTCGCGCTGCGCGCACAATCGGCCGGCCAAAAGTAGAATGGGAATGAATTAAAATCGCGAGAGAGCCGGCCTTAAAATCTAGACGCGATAAGTCGCGCGGCTCCACTTTTGCCCCCCTCTCTCTCTCGTTTCCACGAAAACAGGGTATTATTTTTATTTATACCCGCTCGAAAATCCATAAACGAGATACAGCATCTTTCCGATACAACGTCTATATACGGCATTTTGTCTCGCGTTATTGGCCCTGCGCGCCGCTAAAGTTTGCCCTCGGCGAAGAATTGTTTACGGCGGAATACTGCGAGCCGCAGTCGTAAAGAAATTTCATTAACCCAGACGCGCGCGCTAGCGGGCGGGCGCTGCAACAAAGTTATTGTTTTACGAGAGAGCGCGCAGTTTTGAGCTATGCTTCCGATCGTAAGGAAAGCCATGAAAGCAGCCGCGATGCTCGTGTTTGTATATCTGTATAGGCGGGGGGCGCTGCTGAATCCATAAACGCGAGGGGCGCGCTGGTGCGTTCTATTTTTGCGGCCTGTAACTGCAGCTGTCATCGCGCTATCTCGATTTTAAAATGCCGTTCTGTTGGCTCTTGCTGAGCGCGAAATGTAATAGGAAAAATGCCACTTGCGCTCCCTCTGCTAGATAACGACGCGGGGGTGGAGCGCGTGGCTTTGACGAGGCTGGCTCTGGTCGAGGCGTAAATGATAAAATACATTCTTAAAGTTGAGGTGGTTGGAAAAATGGTATTGGGTGGGGGAAAGGGTTGGGTCATGGGTAGTTTGAGCTTGGCGAGTTCTTGGCCAGTTTCGGGATGGTAACTGGCGATTTATGGGTGGAAATAAAATGATACTTGATTCTAAACTATCTAAAAGTTGTGAGGATGGTGTTGACTTAATCAAACCAATAAATTCAAGCAAATAGTTAAATACTGTCAATTAAAAATTAAAAATTTTCAACCAGAATATTTAAACGAATAATAATCTTCGCTTAAAAAAAATCAATCTACAAAATATTTCAAAACATTCTCCAACTAACTATTCTTAAACTGTCTCCCCAACCCGCGCTGCCACATCATATCGGAATTCCATAAATTTTTAAAAGACCGTCCCGCCGCTTCATCAACCCAGCCGACCGAAAGAATTCCTTGTCGTGAAAAATCACGAGAAAAGACCGCACGCGTCGAGAGTATATCTGGCCTTTCCGCGTTGCCACACACGAGACCTATACCGCTGGCTTCTCTACACATACATTCAACCAGCGTATTAACAAGCCTGCTGGCTGGCCACTCTCACGCGACTATAACACCCAGAGAGAGCGGCGGTCAGGAGTCAAGTCCAGATTGATTTTAGCGTGGCATCGCGCGTGAGCTAGCTGCTCTTCAGCGGCTCAAACGGCGGATAAGCTATAATTAGACGGCAAGCCATCGCCTTAGAACTCCCTTACAAACTCTAACACCCAGCTGAGCGAGTGGGGCTACATAATGCCCGCCACGTACGTAAATTCGAATTTGCCGCCGGGGAGGCGCGAGGATTATATGCCGGGAGCCGTCTGTCTGTCATTAGCGAAATGTCGCGCGGCTGATCTTTGTAATCGGATTAGCTGGATTATTTGTTTGGGAGATGCGTTTTGCGCGGGGATGTTTTTTTGGTTGTTGTTTGGGAAGTTTATGGGTTGTTTGATGGTTTAAGGTTGGGTTGTGATGATTTTATGGAGTGGAAAAGTTTTAATGCCAATTTTGGAGGAAATGTGTTTACAAAAATGTGTTTACAGAAAGTTAACAATCCATTAATATTGTTGAAAAGCTCTTTATGAATTCGTCGTTTTTAAAATGTAAAAACTAGGTCGAATCTAAAGTTACCTCCAACTTAATTAATATTTTAGTTACGTCACATCCCATCGGCCTCGCATCAACAAATACTTCGAATTTAATCACACTTTCAATCTCCTCCCAAGCAACGCATTCCCCGCATTAAAAACCGTCATTTCGCCGGATAACAACCGATCTTTAAAAACATTAGGATGAGCAACAGTAGCCGCGCTTAGTATCAATCAATATTCAGCGACAATCCCGCCGCTGCTTACCTCTCCGCGGCCCCATTACCCTCATCCCGTTTCATTTTCCAGATTTAGGCGCTGGCCGCTGTAAAATTAAATTTAAAACAGGCTGTTCTAGCTGGTTTAGTATGATTAAAACTTTACTGGCCATATCAGCGCTAACGTCGCCGCCATTATTAATACCCATTGCACGCGACCGCGAAGCAAAACGAACGGGCGTTATCGTAATCCCCCCGCGTTTTAAAAGGAAATCCGAAATTCAGCTTAATACCGTATAAATTAATTCAATTAATTTCCAGGCAAATTGCTCGAACTTGGGCCCCGCGGCCGATTAAGTTTTTGACTCGGCTCTAGATCGCCGGCAAACCATCCGACCACGCGCTTGCGCCCGCGCTAATTTGTTTATGCAATGTAATTACGCGTTCTAATCACTTTGAAAGCCTATGAATGCCGGGGCTCTATCGATTGTTAATCCACCGCGAGCCCATTGATGCCTCGCCGCTGAAATATTCATGTTCGAGAAAATCATACGAGCGAAAACTCGCAAAACCGAGGAGCTAATGGATTTTCGCCGATAGCGAGGAGGCCAAAGAGCCCGCAATCGCGCGCGCAAATGCATTTTAAGCGCGAGCGGGGGGCGCGATAGCGCAAACACGATTTTTACGACGAGACAGCGCATATCGCGGCGTCGCCGTAATTGGATAAAATGCGCTTGCGTTTGCAGCGGCGGAGAGGTGAGAGAGAGGGAGTCAGCAGGGCGCGTTTTAATAACGCGAGGCGGCACTATAAACAGTGCGCGATATCGGCTCGTCCCGTTTATTATCGGGCCGCGTTTTGCGGACGCGGCGGCGCTTGTACAATGTTTAATCGATGCAGTATCGAGAAAATTCAGGTCGACTGTTTTCATCGAGTGCTGCGCCGGCAGCACACACACCTACGCGCGCGAATACACAGTCACAGCTGTGTGTGTATACGTACGTGTGGGCACGAACACAGAGGCGGGAAGATTTCTACGAGGCGAGGCGGCAAATTGCTCTTTTCTCCGGCGCTTCGATATCGGTCATGAATTACTCGCCGGAGAGACGCAGGTGTATATCGAGGGGAAAAATTGCGAGGCGCTGCGACTGACGGATACGTCTGCGCGCGCCAATTAGATTTTCCATTAAAGGAGAGCCGGCAGCGGGATGATAATAATTTTCCCCGCCTTTTTTGTTTCACTAAATCGCGGAGCTCTCCTATATTACGGAGAATTTGTAATTGTCACGGCCGAGCGGCCCGGATTTTCAGGCCACGCGTGCGCGCGCAAAGTTGGAAATCGAGTTGGCAGACGGACGAGCGTTTAATATTTTTTCACGGATGATTTCGGTCGGAATAAAGTTTATAACTAATGTTATTAGCAACTTCGCGCTCGTATTTCCGCGCGAAGGAGAGAAAGAGAAAGGAAGCGAGGAAAACATTACAGCGACGAGCGGCTGGTAGGTGGAAACTTGCCTGGCCGAGTTCGCGCTGATCAGCCGCGCGAAATTTTAACTGGCGCCGGCGCGTGAAGCATTTTCGAAAATCAAGTTCCGGATAGTTAGCGAGCCGCCCCTCCGAGCGGATAATCACGTGCTCTCGGAATTTCCGCTGCGCACGTTTCGCTCTGTCTTTTGTTTTTCTTACTTGCGTATTGTTTTTTTACTTGGCGTTGAAATTCTGTATAGTTAGTTTGTAGCGAATGCGGCCTTAATCATTTTTGAAATTCGAGTTACCAGGCGAATCGAGTCTTCCGGCTGTCGTGGTAAATTTAATCGGGATCTCAATTTTTGCGTTGATGAAATTCTCGCGCCCGACGCGGCGGCTGATCAAAGCGCGAATTTTTTCAATCAATCATTCCGCAATTCAATCTAAAACGCATCCAGCTCATCCTGTCGAAGTTTAAAGAATTAGCTCGCACTGGATGTCTGGATGAAATTACGGTATAATAGCGGCCGACGTAAAATACTGCTAAATTGCCGCTTCATCAATCAAGATATGTTTGCCCGCTGCCTAAGAGTCGCGCGTATCAACAAAGAAAAAGCGATGCGCGCGGCTGGATTCATTAATAAGAAAAACGATAAAAGTGCGGCAGATGCAGATTCTTCGTCAAGTCACGAGTAAGATAAATTCACAAAACGTTTTCTGCTGCGCGCCCGGATCTCATGGAATATACATTTATATATACTTTTGCATCCGCATGCGGGTCTCTCGGCCGTTGATTTATGATGCGCGGCCAATGAGATAGTTTTCTGCGTATAATCTCGCTATCGCAGTTTCATGTTAATTAACGTTTCCCTATTGGGAAATAAACCGATGTCAAAACGAAAAAAGGAGCAAGCCTGCCAGATGCGCTGCTCGATATTAGCTGTCCAATTTTCAAGTATTAAAGGCTTGATACGAAAATTCCTGAAGATTATTCCGAGAGTTTAATTAACTTGGTCATTCCGGGAAGTAAATAGTTGTGGGCGACGTTGACGTATTTGTTAAATGCGTGTTTGAAATTAGTTGTGTAAGCCTTTACATAAACTGAAAATGAACTCGTGTGCTATTAATCTGCGTGTATTTAATTGAAAATGATTGAAAACGAAAACGTAAAAGCCTTACTTTATTAAATAATGAAGATGTTCATTATGAAATAAAATAATATCCTACAGTCATAAATTTTACTGAAAGACCAAAATTTATAAAACTTCTTAAACTTCGGTATAAATTACTATATTCTTAAAACTTTGTAATACCAAAATAGTAAGTTATACAAACTTCAACTCTCAACGTATCGATCCATAATTTTTACAATCTCGACTCGGCACTCCATTCCAATCCTTGTAACAAGTCAAATTTCCAGGATCTCACGTTCCCGCAGACTCTATAAAATATTTGGCGAGCGAGCGGCACTGAATGTAGGTGAGCCGAAGCTCAATGGGATTAGGTAACAGCTGCGCGGTTACACGAGATTTGTCACGTATTACATCGGGCGCGCTACGCATTATCGCTCTCACGGCCACCTGAATCTCTCGTCAGCCGCGTGCAAAATGACTCCTCGACACCCTCTCACCAAATATATACATCAGTCCGGAAAATTTTCCAGCGCGGGAGGAAAAATTACGGGGAGAGTCGGACGATTGGTGTAAGAAAATTGAAAAATGTAAGTGCCGCTACTGTGTATGCATGTATATACACGCTAGTAGCAGCGCTGGATACAAGGTATATTGACTCGGCGTGTGTCGTTGACGCGCGCACATACAAATTGACACCGGTTCTCGTCGCCGGGGAAAAACGCCGGGCGTGTTCTGCATTTTTACGATCCGTAAACTCAGCCTCGCCGTTGAATATTGAAAATGAAGACTTGTTTCTTTTCAACGCTGTTTTCCATGCCGGGCTGAATTACCGCGCTGTTTGACTTGTCAGCGCTGTCTTTGCCCCGCGCGCTCGACGCTAAAGCTCGCAAACAATAGAAAATTTGTATTTCGCCTTATTTACTTACCGAAACTTTCCTTATTAATTTAACAACGCCAACGCGTCTCTGGAATAAAGACGCGAGCATCAAAGCCAGCTGAGAACGAGCGCGGAAATAAATTCAATGCACGACTGTGACAGCAGCGCGGCGGAGAGTACAGTGACTCGAAAAAAAGCCGAGCAAAAGGCAAAAAGAGGGAAGCTCTCTGGCGGAGAAAGAAACTCGTTTGCCCCCTCGTGTGCTGTGTGGCAATAATTCAAGATGGCTCGGGAGGAAGAGAGAGAAAACTTGGCGACGCGCGGCTCTGATTTACATTTGTACGGCTGGCGCGCGGGCCGGGAGAGGGAAAAAACAGATATAAGGCGCTTTATCGACGTTTCTAATTTTCCAGACTGCGCGGCTTCTTCTTTCCGGCTTTTTGCATATCGCCGCCCGGGCTATTGTTTTCGAGCGCGCTATTGTCTCGGCGCTCGCGCTTTCTACATACTCGCCTCCATTAGAATAATTAATTGCTTTGATATCGTTATTTCAATTTTACGAGGTACACGCACACAACAAAGGGGCATAAGCACTTATTTGGGAATGTACGTGTAGATTTGCGCTCGGCCGTTTAATGGAAATCCCCGTGAGCTGATTTCGCTAATTTTCTCTATATATATTTCCGCGCTGCAGCTATGCTTTATATAAATATCTAGATACTAGCTTAATGCGCGGATTGATAATTTAAAATAAAATTAAAATAACGCGTATCCAGCGCCGGCGAACGAACGATCCGATATTTTAATTCTCCCAGAGTGTCGAGCTCTAAATTGAATCAGCCAAATAACTCTAAGCTCACAGCTGCTTAATTACGTTAAAGTTACTCAATCGCTGCCAGCTCCCACTTACCAAGCAGCCGTTTATATTTTTACAACCACGTCGCGGTGTTATTATATCAAAAGGAATGTAATCCGCGAAATTCGGGATATTTAATTAGTTTTAACCGTGGAGGGCGCTAATATCGCGAGCGCCGACGCTCCCCCCCTGTTCCTTAATAAAGCCGCATTCATGGGATAACATATGCCAGCTGCATACCTTGATAAAGCCGGATATAATTTTCGGCTTAATTCCCCCCGCCGTTCCCCAAATTCTCGGATACGAGCTTCGACGGATCCAGGCATATAGGAAATTGTCGTCGTCATCGCGAATTACCTTGTCAGCTCTGCAGCCCGAGTTTTTCGAAAAGTTCACCGCGAGACATCGAGCTTTCGCCCCTCGCCGAAAGCTCGGGACGTGTACGGGGGGGAGCTGTGTAATAATATATATGGAAATGTTTCGACGCGGGCAGCCCGCAAAGTTATTCGCGCGCGAGTTGGCGCGTCTATTCCTGCGTGGGCGTATATATATGGCTGACAAAGTTACTTCATGAACCGCCGAGCGTTGGAAAAAGAACGATATCCGTCAAAGCTTGAGCGGAAAGCTCTGTATATACACACACGCGTGTATATACGCGGTTTCGGAAATCCAACCGCGGCCGCGTTCAAAAGTTCGATGCTTTCCTTTTCTCTCCGTCGCCTTTTTTCACCCAACTTTCCTGACGAGCGATAAAAACGGCCGCGCGCGTATATAACTCAGAGCTCGCGCGCCGCGGAACAGACACAATTGGCTTATCTTAATGCCGCCGCGGCGCTTTTTCAAACCTAATAGCCGCGCCGCTCTCTATCTTCCCTTTATATACACGGCAAAGCTCTCCGTATCGCAGCCGCGCATCTTCATTTGTTAACGCCGCGCGGCGGGGCTGCTATCATCCATTGCGCGTCTCTCGGCCGGCCGCAACATCGCTTCGAACCGAATCGCCCGGGCGTGCGCGCACACTCGACCCTTTGTACTCTCGGTGGCCGCAAATCATCGAGAGCTCTCTCTTTTTTTTTTTTTTATTCCTCGCGAAAAAAGCGGATCGCGCTGCGTATTACCTTTCAATTTTCGGGATTGCGGTCCTCCGGCCCGTGGCGGGCGTATAGATACGCGCGTGCGCTCTGACAAAAGACGAGGGCATTGTGCGAGGGTGGCTGGGTAACGAGAGCTGGGCCTGATGAAATTTCGCAACACAAAAGTGCGCACGCCCACGCATGGCGAATTCTTCCTGCTCTCTCGTCGGATATATACGCCTCAATCGGAGCGCGTAACGCGCAAAAAGCGCGGAGGGTTGGTATAAAATGGGCGGGGGATAGGTAGTAAAGGAGGCGCGGGAGCGAGAGTAAAGAGAACGTCAAAGGGTGGGATTTGGAAAAAAGCAGAGTGCGAGAAAGAGAGCGAGGGAGAGTTCCATTTCCTTGGAATATAATTCGAGTGCACTTTGCACTTTCGGTGCGCGGCAGGCGCTGAAAAGGTTATGAGAGTCCATCAAGTGCACGACTCTCGCGCTCTCGCGGCCTGTATAGTTTCGCGCGATATTTCGCCTTTTCCTTGCTCCGGCGCGCGGCTACACTCGTAAATGGAAAGACGACGGGGGCGAAAAGCAGAGATGCGCGCGCGCTAAGCTAGAGAAAGAGAGAGAGGGAAAAAGGTATAACGGCGTAAAAAGAGGGTGTGTTCGGCGAGGAAAAAAATGGGAACGAGCTGAGCGCTCGCTCCGGTAATTACCGCTCGCGGCAATTTACCGGCAACTTTACGCTTAATTAACAAAAGCAAAGGCTCGCGCTTGCGCGCCGCGAATTCCGGAGCGCGCGTGTATAGCCGTATAGGTGGCCACACTCGCGCCAAGAGCTTTACAAGGCGAAGGAAAGAAATTCAGCAATTAAGTATGAAATTAAGCGAGGGGGGGAGGTGGTTCGCCCCCCCCCCCGCCCTTTTCATTAAGTCGCGCGAGGGCCTTGTATTTCCGGGGGAAAATAGCGAGATATATAACCCGGCGCGCTCTGCGTTATTATGGCGGCGTTAAATCGACTGCTTTACGAGCTTGCTTAAATAGAAAGTTTTAGCTGGCTTTAAGTATTTCTTTTTCTTTTCAGCTGCTTTTTCGCTGACGCGCGCCCGCTAATACTTTTCAGCCGCTCGCGTAATTATCGGCCGGATTAAATTTTAATGCCGTGCCGTCTTAATTACGAATAAAAACAAAAGCCCCGCGCTCGCGAGCAGCGCTAAAAGATGTATGAAAATAAAAGGGGGAAAAAAAGAAACTTACCGCTCTACAAAACGTTTTTATATAACTATCTCAACGAGCCGGCTCTCGCCCATACAAAAATCCGACAAAAGCAACACCGCGCCCTCCAGCGCTCCTGAAAAAGCGTCAACTCCAGGGTAAACCGCTCGCTTGACGCGACTCTCTCCCGCTGTCCCACATACACAAAACTTTTCGCCTGCCTCGGCAAACTATTCCATTCCCGTCGTCCCAGCCTCTATCCTCGGCACTCGAACCTGAATAAAAAGCAGCCTCGCTTTCATCCGTCCTAAGATTCGGGCTTATCGAGCGCTACGTGCCAGCGGCTATACACACCCGGCTCGGCGGCTTCTCGGCGCGGGAAATGAAATTTTAATTAACGTTACCTGCAAGCCCGGGCAGGCAATAACAAGCCATCGTCGCCGCAAGCATTAACGACGAAGGGGTGAAGCGATACAATAAAATGGGGCGCAAGCTTGCGGTGGGTATACTCGTACAGTATCTCACACACAGACACCCACGCAGACACACATATTTACAGCTTGCACTAGAAGAAAAAGGCGTGGGAAGTGGAGAAAAAGAGCGAAAGAAGGCCAGCAGCTCTCCCGGTGTAATTGACGAAACAATCGAGGAGAGCTGCGCAGCTATTTGCGGAGGTCGCGCAATTTCGTTGCCGGGGGGCTGGGGGAGGGGGGCAATCCTCAATTGCTACCGATGTTTGCGGCGTCGGTGCACATACACACAGCAGCGCGCGGCCACACATATAGCTAGCCGCTACTGCTTGGGCGCGTTCGTTAACGAAGTTTGTTAAATTGCAGCGGACGAGCGCGCAAGAAGTTCCTTAACGAACGTTTATTAAGTCCAGGCAGAATCAAACGCGGCTAGACTAATCTTACCAGCTGGACCAAGCTGGATAAGCAAAGTGTGTGTGTGTATGCGCGCAGGATGCAGGTGCGGATTGGACCGAATCGGATTAAGCTCCCTGCGGCCCAAACGTACAATGGATTTGTGCTTGCAAGCTCTGCGGTTGACTGGCCTGGCCTTTGACGCGCTGCGTTCGGCTTTTTAATTATGGAAACCGGCCCCCGGAGTGCGCTAGTTAATGTTTACGTGGCGGCCGGATTATGCGAAGTCGGGGGTGTATTAAAAGGCGCTTGCAAGGCGCGGCTTTTGATCGATAAGGAAAAACATGGGCAAAGTTCGCCGCTACGCAAAGATAGCGAGGCTCGAAGGGATAATTCTTCGAAGTTGCTGCGCGAGCGCCGATGATTAAGTCAACTCATTAGAAAAATCATGCTGATGTTGCCCCATGAATATTCAGCGCCGGAATTACAAGCGATAATTCGGGCAAGTGTGTATCGCGGCCGGCGCTCGCGAGGCTGAATTTGCAATTGAAATTCTTCGATAAACACGATCGATTATTTATCGGGCCGCGAGAGCGAGGACTGAAAAATTTATTTTCCACGGCGCCCTGGCCGGCCCCCCTTAAATAATTGACGAGCGCGCAGCGCAAACAGCCGCCCCCGCGCGCTGGCTTGCACTTTCCTCGAGTTACTTAATTCTCTCAGCGAGGCGCTCTTCCGAGTATCGTATACACACGCTCCGCTGGTTGCATCCACTCGACGACTGAGGGAAGAAGAAGAAGAACGCCGGAGATATAAATTACGCTTCCGTTAGGAATATTTGCAGTGTCTTATAGGCGAAGAGTCAAAGCGCGCGATATTTATTAGATAGGCTGGGGTGAAAAATTTATACGCTCCATTTGTGGGTGTAGTTTTGCGCGCGTCGCTGCGTAATTTGGTATCGGCGAGGAGCTTTGGCGCGGTTTGCGCTCAATGCGCGTGAAATTTTGATATGCCGACGAAAAGGTGCCGCGCTGCTCGCTCAAGCACGTAGCGCCATTTTGCGGTGTGGATTATCGGTGGAATGTTTTGTTTATGCGATCTTTGTTCTTTGGTTTTGAGGATTGTTGAGAAAAATAAAGAGTATGCAGCTTCAGTTCTTTTGAAATTGATTTAATTAACAGTATTTTTATGAAAAGCCCTTAGTGCTGCGGAGAATGGTAAAACAAGTTTTTTAAATTTAAATTCCAATTTTTCGAAAATATGGAGTCGTTACGTTTTTTTTGTAACAACTTAACGATGAGTGATTTTTCGAAAATTAAAAATTAAACAAAAGAAAAAGGGTTCTTATATTTGCGACATCAAAGAGGGTATTATTGAATTAGAATAATTATTATTATCATCGAAACAGTATTGTTATTGTAACCGTACTGTTTGATGAATATTATTCAGAGAATTATTTAAATAATATATTACTATTCCAGCTATTAGTCCTCTGATACTAAACTAATGAGTTATAAATTAGCGTTGTAACTGTTCCATTGTACATAAACTATTAATGTCCTCGTCAGCCAAATGCCACATAGCTTCACTTAATACAGCAGCTCTCAACATTGTAAATAATACAAACCAAAGTTACACTCAACATCAAATATGACATCGAAATTCTCTAACACATAACACTGCTTCAGCTAAAACAGCCTTACTCAAACAGCATTTTCCACGAATTAATTAAATGTCTTACCTAGCGTCTTACTTTATTAATCTAAGCTAGAATCCCCCCAGCCGTCGCGCACCGACTAACTTGAGAAATTTAATTTCCTGCAGACGTGCAGATCAAGGTGCTGTCAAAAAACGAGAGCCAGGTGATCCTGGAGTGCCCACCCATCGCTGGTAGCAACGAGAAGCCCGTCTGGACCAAGGAGAAGCTGCCTTTGCCGGTCACTCCGCTTTTGACCGAGGACAGCACGACTGGACTCCTGAGCGTTAATCACACCTCGGATAAGGAGGATATGGGCAAGGTCTTTGGCAATTACTCATGCAAGGTTGGCAATCAGACGGCTGACTACAGGGTAGTTAGTAAGTATTGAATTTTTTTTGAGTTTGTACGATTATAGTTTTATGATTGAGTGTTTGGTAAAAAGAATTGTAATAGTGATATCGAAACTTTTTTTGCTCGCGCTTCAGATGTCACTGATGTATATTTATAGTAAAATATTTTTTCAAGTATACTTTTCAACTGATGCAGCTGGATTGCGATATGGCAGTTTCAATATTTGTATATGTACGTAAATCTCGAAGCTAAAAACATTCTACCACTTTGTTGGCTCAAAAAACTAATCGACGGTTGTAAATATTTAATCAAACGCGTGAAAAAAAATCTTGCGCAATACATAATAGAAAAAAGAACAAGCCCTCCAAACGCGACTTAAAACCACAAACCACCAATACTCCTAACACCATCACTAATCCCCTCTCGATATTTTCCAGAGCGACCAATTGTCTTAGTCCCGTCCGACGAAGCCGTCGGCGAGGGCGGCACCCTCCACCTGACCTGCGTCGTCAAGGTAGGCGAACCAGGCCTCAAGATCCTCTGGAACATCGATAACAGGAACTACACGACCTCGGGCGACCGTGTGAAACTGACCAAAGACGAGCACGGCATCAACAACGCAGTCCTCGCCTTCGAGAACGTCAAGCTCGAGGACAGGGGCAACATCACCTGCAAGGGCTACTACAACAGCGGCGACAACAATCCGCTTCACTACTACGAGTCCAAGACCTACCTCAGGGTCAAGGGCAAGTTCGCCGCCCTCTGGCCGTTCCTCGGCATCTGCGCCGAGGTCATCGTGCTCTGCATCATCATCCTCGTCTACGAGAAGAAGCGCAACAAGTCCGAGCTCGAGGAGTCCGATACCGATCAGAGCCCCGACACGTAGGTTCAGACTTTTTCGGCTTGGGGTTATTGGGTTAGGTTTAGAGGAGGGGCGTGTCCAGGTTTGCCGGCTGTTGGTTTTTTTAGGGCTGGCGTGGAGAAGGAGAGAGGGCTTTTAAACGCTTATCGGATTTATTTTCATTGTTTGGATTTTTAAAAAAGTTTCAGCGAGCTATCTGCAAATTGCATTTTCTGTTAGTACGAGTGCCAGAGAAAGCACGGACACTTTATAAATAACTTTTGCAAACACGCTGATATGTTAGGTAAATGTAATGCGCGCTTTGTTTTCCGGTGAAATAACTTTTTTAAAAACCTTCGGCGAGCTAGTGTGTTTTCTCACTTTATTTAGACTCCTCCTGCAGCGATACAATTGAAAAACTGGTTCATCGCGCCACGTGAATTTTTTTTTTGTTACAATCCATTTCTTGCTCCTCGCTAAACTAAAAACGCGCTCTCGCAGTAACAGAAACGAGCTTGGTAAAATTCAATCCGACCTATTTTCGATAAAAGTTACTTAAGCCAAGGAATAATTCGATCAAGTACCAAAAGGCGCCAGCGGCATCACAAAGAAACGCAAAAAGCCCATTTCTCCAACTGCCGCTAAAAGAAAGAAAATAAAAAAGCTGGACACGCGCCGACTCGGCCTGCGCAAGATCGATCTTCCTCCTCGCCGCAGTGGCTTCGCCTCCCATCCTTTTTCACTCCTCTTTCTCCCCATGCACACAGTACCGCCTCCAGCTCCGATTTCCCTCCCTGTGCACGTGACTCCTTCGTTCCTCTCCACGAGCCGGCTCCGCGGTCGCAGCTTGCCGCGGCAATGCCGGCGTTCCTCTGGGCCTTCCTGACCAGGTTGAGACTGAGTGTTTTCAAGAAAGCGGACGCGCAAGTGACGAGCTCAGGGATCGACGCCTAGGTCTGATTTTATCGGAGCTTGATTTTGACTGTTTTTTCCTTGCGAGGAAAAGTTTTGATTGCGATGAGGGGCGCGGTTTGGAATTTTGGCTGAAATAATTTTAATTAATTTAGTTTTGCTCGCTTATTTTGTTAACCTGGTGTTCATTAAAATAATCAAATTGCAGGAATATTTCGAGTAAAAGTAAAAAATTGATTCTCATATACAATGATGTACGTGGTTCATGTTTTTAAAAACAATATTTCAATCAAAAGAGCAATATATACAAAGCAATATATATAAAGAGCAATATGTTAATATAAATTATGTGAAACAGATAAAATCAACCGACTCTAAACGGACATAAATTTTCCGCTTTCAATAATAAACACACGGTAAATGAATTGGCGATATTCAATCATCATAGCTTCGCAATTAATTTCAAATATAAACTGGTCGAAATGTTGTGAATCAAAATGGGACGATATGCAATTTTCTCTTAAATTGATAACTCGTATCAATTAAATTCAACAGTCAAAATCATCAATGCTCAATCTTAAGCAAATAAAAATATCGATTAAATTTTCTCACGCTCCGTACTAATTCAACATTTTTGCACGAAAACCAACAGCAAACCGACACCGAACAAGGACTCCGACGTAAGGCAGAGGAAGTAAAAAGCGAGCGGCGTCCAGGGAAGAGCAGGCAGCGGCATCAGGACGGAAGTGAGAGCGGAGCTGTGAAGTAGAGGGAGAATTTTTCTCAAGAGAGGCATACACACAACAACAAGGTGCTTTTGCCACGAGTGAAGCCTCCGCGCCACGGATCTACCGGACGTTTGCTCCTGCAACGAGCGCGAGTTTTTCTCTCTTTTCGCGTGCTCGCAACACATACACACACAGATCCACATACGTACATACATATACACAAACGGATACATTTCTTCTTCCGATTCCGCTCGGGCGCGAAGCTGGGCGGAGCCGCTCTCCTTGTTGCGAACAAAGAAACTAATTCGAGCGAAAGAGCGAGAGAGAGGGAGAGAATGAGAGAAAGAATGAGAGTGAAAATGACAGAGAGAAAGAGAAAAAGAGATAAAGGGAGTAAAAAAAAATTATTAGATGCACGCGGATGGGCGCCCGATTAACGGCGATATATAGAAACTTTATTCGTCGTGCGCGGAAGATTCGAGATTTTTGTTTGTTGACGAAATTGGGAGACTGCCCGTTGTAATACACAACTACTGGCGTGTTCAAATATAAGATTAACTACTACCTAATTATAATATAAACCACTTTAAAGAGTAAGACGAAACGAATCACTGCACTGAGGAATAAAAGATACTAACAATGAGGATAAAAGAAGAAGCCGACGTAGAGTTTCATTAATATATAAATATATTACCATTAAGAGATGACAGTTTATTGTACGATGTAAGGAAGAGATATATTAAAACTATTATTCTTAAAGAATATAATCGTGGGAGCATTTCTTCTTTTATTCTGCATTTTCTTTTTGAGATTTTATTATAATATAATGTAAAACGAAACCACAAGACGAGCGCATCTATAATTCGTGTTTCATCTTATTCTTAATATAAAAGAAAAACAATGTGAAATATGTATACGTTAATTTGTTCGAGCTTAGTTATTCGCTGTACATCGTGCGCCTCGTCCGCTTATGTAATATTGTATCAAGCATTAGCGATCCTAATTGCGCGCATCGCTGTTGTCTTTAACACGATACTGTCATTTATTACCATTACGATTATTATAATATATAATTATTAATTATATACAGCCTATCGTTACGATGATTTTTTGAGTATTACGTCTACGATTATAATTGTTATTATTATACCATTGTGCTATCTCGTTATAAGGCTATCAGTTAAGACCGACACCACGCTAGTGTTACGTAGCGCACGGATTTTCTTCGTGCACGGCCATGTGACTATATTGAAACGGGGGTGGTTCTTCGTTTCCTCGGGAGATCGCGATCAGTCACACGCGAATTACCACTTCCGTATTTCGAAAGATAACAAGCATCATTTTAAAATAGTTATGAATGATAAAAAAAGAACTTCTTATATCGACTTCGTTCAAAAACCATTAGTTAGTTGAAAGAAAATTTGTAACTACTCTCGAGGACGAAGTACAATCGACTTCTTCCAACGACTTTTCCGATCATTATTAGCCAGTCTATACGAGAATACAATAGGGGGAGACTCGTCCCGGTATTATTGAGAAAATAAGGAAAACGATGAAAATGATTGAAAATATACTGATACGAGAATAGAGGATTATTATTCTGGTCGCCGTACGTTCGCTTTCGACGATCTCCTGATGATACTCGAGAATGTTTAAGTACCCTTACATGCCTTTGAAGGTCATTGAAGTAAGAATAAACGATATTGACACGTTGAGCACGCTTTTTCTTTATTGATTTTCCAATGCTTTTTATTTCTCTTTTCCTTTTCGAAGCTTGCTTCGACGAGCACTATGCGCTCGGCAAGTCTTTAACTTTACAAAAAAGTGTGAAACGCTGCAGTATATGAAATTATAGAAGTTGTTAAGTTTTAAAAAGTATTTTATTTAAGAAAATCTTGTAATCGTTTGGAATTTGTTGTTTTTATTATTATATAGCGCCATTATACATGTCATTGATAAACTGAATAAAAATTTGTTTTGTAAACTTTTGAATTGAATTAAAGGATAGATCAGGAAATGATGAAATATAAAAGAAAAGACTCGACTGGGTTAAAAAATGTACAAACATTTTATTTCTCATCCACGTACATGTCCGCTTCTTATCTCTATTACTGGAAGATGAATAGTGATTTGAATCATCAATCAATATAATGATATAATTTATTGATCATTCAAAATTTACACATAAAAATTTCTTCATTTTTGACGTTAGGGAAATACCTTATAAATAACGCTTTACTTACGCTAATTTTTACTACTGCTACATTACTGTTACTAAATATCGAGCAAATGTACACGCGTGCTCCATATTTTGATGCTCGTCACGTGCTGCAGAGCTTTCGTTAAAACGTACGTTGTCTTTAAATAAAAATTTTTTTTCATAGAGTTAGTTTTTGTTTATATATATAATATAGAAATATTCCGCGTGCAAGTGACTGGCATTCGTCGAGCATTGCTTATTTACAGGTTTTCAATCTCCAAGTCGAAAATAAACTCCTACACAAGTTTATGAATTTCGATGACAATAACATGAAATATATATAACTACCAAGTTCGACCGCAGAGTAGAACTCGATCGTAATCTCGACAATTTCATTTTTACAATGAATCGTGAAAGATAGTTCCTCTACGAAGAATTTTCATACAGATTTCACTTAACGTTTACATTAATATAAAATACGAATCAACGATATACTTTCAACAATAATAAGTGTTATATATACAATATTATACTGTAAAATTTGAATACGCGGGATTAAAAAACGTATGATTTCAATGCGTCCGAGAAAAATGTGTCAATTTCGGGTCATTAATAAAAACTCAATCACACGTCTTTTGATCCGTCTCAAACATATACCACGCGATTTTTAAAATTGCTTCCGAGTTAATAATAATACACAATTTTATTTATATATAAATCAAGATTCATATAAATTTATATAAAAGATTCGTATAAATCTATATGAATCTTTCTCCAGCAGACAATCGCACAGTTATCTTTCATAATTCAACATCTACCGCGCTCGCGCACACGTTTTCACCGATGAAAAACAAACAAATTAAAAACATCTCAAAGTTCTCATTTGGGTTTTTGGTTGCCGTAGTCGACATACACGCGCACGACTTCGCCGCTGTACTTGCGCTGACTGGGCATGAAGTAGAAGTCCGGCTGGGGCTGGAGCGTGCCCGTATGGTGTCCAGCGGGGCCCTTGTTGTTGTATCTCGGCATGTTCCGCCGGTCTTGCGTATAGTAGCCCTGCGTGGGTCCAGCCGCCGGCGACATGCCACCCGACTGCCTGGGTCCGGGTGCCCGAGGCAGGCTGTAAGTCGCCCTTGGGCCCGGGGCCATCGCGCTCATGCTATTGCGCTGCGAATGCTGGGGCGGAGCTGCTTGATTCGGAGATTGGTGATGGTGGTTTATGTACTGCTGTTGCTGCTGCTGTTGCTGCTGCTGATGATTGTCCGTGGAATGCCCGTTGCTCATCATCATCTCGCGGCCCGGCCTCGAGAGACTGGATACCGGAGGGGGCGGTGACTTTTCTTCCGTCTCGAACGCCTCGAATGCGAAATTCGTGTTGGCACTCGACGAGTAGTCCCGCCATGGGTTCTTGGCGATTAGGCGATCCTGGAATGCGAATGGATAAAGTTAGCGGTTGCTTTTGCGTCTGATTGGAAATTGATTATTTGCGTGAAAATTCTTCTCTATGTTTGATTGTTTGTTTTTAACGGTAATGGTGCTTAGCGAATTGTCTAATCTATTAAAACATGTGCACAGATGAAACGATTTTATAAATAACAGACTACAATGATATATGATAAATCAAAAAAATAATTTTCAGTTATTGCCATAATGTGTAGACAAAAAAAGAAACGAAAATTGCATTGTATTAACTCAACAACCTCAATATTGTAAAGAGCGCCGTAACTTACAAATGCTTTAAAACAACATCGCATGCAAGTGTCACAATCTAAAGAAATAGATAAGCGATAGGCAAAGAACAAGAAGCAAAAGTATCCAGCCCGCGTGCGTATCGTGCAAAGTAGGACTACAGATTGCAGAGAGCGCGAGAGAAAGAGAAGCAGAGGCGAAAAGCGATACCTGATAAACATTAAGAAAGCGTAATACACACACAAGATCGTCGCGTGATTGGGCGCTCGCGCTTATAAACCGGCCCCCCGTTGGCGCGTCTACCAATTTTGCGAGGGCCGGTGCATGTTGGGCGGTACATGCAGCTGCTGCTGGTGATGATACTGGCGCAGGTCCTGCTGATGCTGGTAATGATGATGATCGCTGCTGGCCTGGCGATGATAGGCGCGCGAGCCGTTGTGATGATGGCCGTTACCGTTGTGATGATGCTGGCCGTTGCTGTTGCTCGAGCGATGAATCGGATTGACGGAGCTAGGCGCAGCAGCCGCAGCCGGCGAGGTCACCAGAGGCAGCGAGTACACCCTCTGATATGCGTGTGTGATCGTGCGAGCGCAATTGTGGAAGTGCGCATAAGGAGGTGCGCGAGACAACATGCAACACAAGCAAAGCACAAGGTTCGTTTTTTTTTTGTTTGTAGGTGGTGTTCCGACTCTGTTCTTTTTTTTTCTCTTTTGGTTTGTTATTTTCTCGCCCCTTCCAATGCACTTCTCTTTCTCTCAACAGCGGGTTTTTTTTCCGTTTTTTCTTTTCTTTTTTTTTCGTTGAGCAAAGTTAATGACGGGGTCGTTTGTTCGTCGATTTATATGTACTGCTAGTTTCTCTTTTTTCTAATCGTCCTTGTATTTTGATTGCGATATTAATGCGCGAACGCGTCAAGGATGTACCGAGAACGGGAAGTGAGAAATGAAGGAAGAAAGAGAAGTTGAAGAACGTAATAAAAGGACAGTGCCAGTAATAAATGTAAACGACAAATTCACATTGAGAAGAATTTTCACATTGAGAAAAAAAACAATAGATAGTTAGTCTCTACTCTTAGTAATTTTTCAAACCATGCAATTAATTCAAACTCGTTACTACGTTATGATACTTTGTCAAACAATTTTTCTCAGTGTGAGATGAAGCGCAGACATAAATTATAATAAAAAAAAAGAAAAGAAAATAGAATTCAAAAGAGGCGCGTCATTGATATGGCTGTCTTTGGCAATGGAGCTCTCACCTTAGTCGTTCGCTTTTTCGAAGCCTTGTAAAGGGTACAGCTGGCCTGGAGCAGCGCGAGAGCCAATAACGCAGCTAGACACGCGATTACGATGTACAGCTTCGTGGGGCCCAACAGAAGCCCCGACATCAGCGAGTTCTCACTGCCCTGCTTGTCTAAGTCGTTCTCTTCAAAGTCGCTCTCTGTATAGCAAAAAAGTGTTTTGACGTGATCTAATTGATTCTCTTTATTTGATACTTTCAGTAGTTATTTATTTAATATGAATAGAGATAGTTTAATAATATTGAATTGAACAAATGAGTCTTTGATCTGTGTAAGTACTGTATCGAAATTGAAAAAATATTCCTTATTATAAAAAATTCAATGTTTTTAATTCATATAAAATGTTTTCGAAATTGGCCAAAGTATAAAAATTATCCAATCAGGTCGCACAAACCCAAAATATTTTAAAGAAACAAAACTCGTTCCGTGTCCGGTACACGTGCCATAAGAACTCAATAAAGCTAAATTCAAACGTATCAAATTATAATTCCAACAAAGCAAAGCCAACGATAAAACATACGATGCGCCTGAAGCACGAGGTAATGCGGATCGACGGTAAGCGCCCCGACTTTCCCGTGCTCGATGGCCTCCTTAAGCGCGCTCTCGGCCTTAGCCTGGGTGTCCTCGGGCCTCAGAGCTCGGCCCTTGATCTCGTTCTTGTCCATCGCCAGGCTCATCCTCGCCACGATGCCGCCGTTGTCCTGGCCGTCCCTGAATACATAGCATCAAAAAATGCCTCGTTACTAATGCCAGCCTCGCGCAAAGTATATACATATACAGACAGAGAAATTATGTATTCAAGAGGTGCGCGTGTTGCGATACGTACTTGTGAAGCTCGTTGAGCTTGAGCTGGTGGAAGCCAGGCACTTTTTCGAGAGCTGGCGTGAAGCTCTCGGATATCGTGTTGGAGAGGTAGTCGAAGTCGGCCGAGCCGGGGAGAGGAGCGCGATAGCCGGCGCCCAGGTTTGTCAGCCTTACTTCCACGTCGTAGAAGAGGCGAGGTGGGGCCGGGCTCGTTGTGCCCTCGTCCTCTTCTATAAGTGATGGTAAAGAGTTTTTATTGTGGGTTTAATGTGTGGGGATGGGTTTGTTGAGATTTTTTGAAGCTTATGAAAGTTAGCGATCTTTTTATGTAACATGGGTTTGTAACTTAAAATTTATTGTTTTTTGAAATTCTTAAGTTTCGCGCAAAAGCTTTTATTTATGTCAAAATGACTGTTTTTAATTAAAATACTTGCGTATTAAAAGTTGATACAGGATGTATATTGATACTAAGCATTACGTCCAACAAATTAAATATAGTTATAACAGCTTTTAAACACTGTTTTAATTCTATACAAATATAAAATAATTCAATTCAAGATCTACTGAAAACTTTAATTAAAAAAGAAAAAAATAATATGCAACTTACCTTCAATACCGCAAGACTTCATGCAGACCTTCTGCGCCGAAACAATCGGTACAGTCTCGTGCTTGCGAATCTTCTTGTTAACGGCATTAAAAGTTCCACCCTTCACGGGGAACATTAGATACAAGCACTGATCGTCCGTAAACGACAAATCGCGATTGTCCTTAGTCGCCCTTTTCCTACTGAACTTAAGCGTTGTCTGGCCATTGTCAATGCGACCGCTGAAGTTGAAGATGTCCTGGGAACCATCGAGCACCGGCGAGTTGTAGCCGTTAATCCAGGTGTCCATGAGGAAGGCCCGTCCGGTCGTCTTGTCCACCCAGCCGAGGATGGCGTCAGTTTGAGTCTGCAATTTTCAGGCCATAATTAAGCAAAGGAATTACAAGTAAGTATATGGTAATAAGGTAGGTGTACCAACCATTTTTTCATCTTTCGAGAAGCCGATGCCCGTCCAGGTGTCGACGTTCTTGGTCACGATCGTGAATGCAATTTCCTCCTGTAGAAAAAAAAATAAAGAATGACGATTTCAAGTGAAATTCGAGGAGCCATTGATTACCGACGCTTAAACTTTCTTTCGGCAAAAGTGTCTCTTAAGAGCCTTACCTTGCGCGACTTGTACAGCCACTTGATGCTGTACTCGCAGGTATAATTTTCCGGCGAGCAGTGCCTAGGGTAATTCCACTCGCCGCCGCATCCGCCGCCTTCCAGTGACACTCCACCTCCGAAATCGTCTCTTCCTTTCTCCTCTGAAAGTTTTTAATAGCAAACGTAAAGCGGCCGTTCCTCGAGCAGCGGCAATTCTTTCGGAGAAATTTCTCGGCGGAATCGTATACTTTTTTCATTGCTCACTTATGAAAAATGGTAAAACTGACTTTTTCGAACGCGGATTGGTACTTTGCGACTTTCCCGTTTATGGGTAACCATTTCGTTTTGTAATTGTAGTAAGAACTAGATGCGAAATGAGTTTCATTTAAGGCTCAAAATACTTAACGTAAAATATTTTTTTATTCTTAAATAAAACTCAATTACTAGTCATTTTTGAAAAGGAAAAAAAAAAAATTCTTTTATGTAATCAACGCTACTAATACGATCCTCAAAATCCTTCATTCGAACTTGACCTTTCCAAGAACTCCAGTCCGCGCGAATGTAAATATAGGCCCCTCTTCAAAAGACTCACCGAAAAAGTTAATGGTCGCAACGCCCCGCTGGGATTTGTGTCCGTGGTATTTGAGCTCGTCGGCCTTGTAGAAGTCCTTGACACTGACCTTGCTTTGCTCTACACCACTGGGCGGTACGTGGACGAATTTACCAGGCTCCTGGCCTTTAGCCCAAATGACCTGAACATCCACACAAAAAGAAAAAGTTACAGACCGTTCGAAGTATTTACGAAACAGTAGGCATAATAAGGATCTACACGCACCTGCATGTTACCGTCGATAATGTCGTGATCGCTGAAATGCTCGTCACCAGACAGTTTTCGCCTGAACAGGATCGTGGTGACGCCATCGCGTTCGAATCCCATGGCGGCCGTGAGACTATCCTTGCCACCCCAAAAGGAGTCCAGACGCGGTGTTGATCGATCGCGAGTGTAGTAGTCGTTGATGCGATGCTTCATACCGCGCGCCGAACCGATCACAATGTCCGTGCAGTCCATCGGGTTGAAGTCATGTTTCGGCGTGTACTTGTGTAACCCGGCTAATTTTGTCATTAAAAATGATTAGTTATGTGTAATAGAGTTTTTTTTATGTAGAACTGATGGATAGATGACAGATTATATGCGATAGTCAGAGAGATACAGATCGACGATCGCGACAGACAATGGCAAATAGTGGGTGAATGTAGAGAAAATTTCGGAAATTTATTAGTTTGCGAGTTTGAGAGTGACTTTGAGCATACGTATATGTTTACCTTGGGGCGCTCCGGACTTTGCTTTGGACTGTTGTTTTGAACCATCCGAATGGGGCTCCGGTTCGGATTTTGGTTCGGGTTCAGAATTTGGCTCGGGCTCGGACTTTGGCTCGGGCTCGGAATTAGGTTCAGGCTCGGACTTGGGTTCCGGCTCTGATTTCGGTTCGGGTTCAGACTTGGGTTCAGGCTCGGATTTGGGTTCGGGCTCGGATTTGGGTTCAGGTTCTGACTTGGGTTCAGGTTCGGATTTAGGTTCTGGTTCAGACTTTGGTTCAGGCTCAGATTTGGGTTCGGGTTCGGATTTAGGCTCAGGCTCAGATTTCGGTTCAGGTTCCGACTTGGGTTCGGGTTCGGACTTAGGTTCGGGTTCAGACTTAGGTTCAGGCTCGGATTTGGGCTCTGGCTCTGATTGGGTTTCTGGCTCTGAGTTGGGTTCGGGCTCGCTGGCTGGCTCCCCTGTGCAAAAAAGCGAAACATGCCACCGTTTACACACCTTCACCTTGTGAGAGTTATTTTTTTATTATTAATATTCGTCATCGTTGTCGTCTACTGCTTGATGAGGGTACTTTTTTAAAATGCGGAGAAAGTTATTTCATTATATAGGCACTCGGTGCCGAACATACCTTCCTTCACTTTTCTCGTTATATTATGCCAGGTATGGTACGCGGCGTGCGAAAGGAAAATTCTACTACGCGTCTATGTGTATGCATTCTTGCATGCTTGCGCTTATATGCATGTATATGTATATTCCGCGAGTGAGAGAGAAAGAGAGAGCCTAGTGGGAACAATTAGGTGGATAATATCTCGTGCGCACGGCTTTCGCTGAAAAGCCAGCGAAGCTAATCAGTCATTTGCATAATCCGTAGCGTGGCAGCGCCGCGTGTCTTCCCTTAGGGCGGGTGCGTGCTTTAGTCGAATCTTTTGCTCCTCTCTTTCCTTATTAGAATATAGAATCGAGCTTATTGTCTTCAAGACGTAATTGCTGTACCTTTTTTTTTTACAAAACAAAAAGCAACGGCATACCAGCACCTACTTTCTACGCCGTTAATGCTTTTTATTTGCATGTCTCGTGTTAGTTTGCGCCTTTTGTTTGTTCAGTAGTTGTTTTTGCTTTATTCTTTGTGCAGTTTTGGAACGGTATACAAATTAAAACGTTCGGTTTGACACTTTAATGTAAGTAATTTTCCAACGACTTTTATATTTTAAAGTATACGAAAAAAGTAATCTATGTTGAAAGTATCAGCAATTTAGTTATCAAAATAAACCGAACGCTCTAATTTGTCCTTTGACATTTTAATCGCAGGTTTCAATTAAAATTATTATCATGCAAAATCTCCGCAGGTAGACTATTAAAACATGCTTGGTCTGTTTGTTTCACTTTGCGCTTATGGACTCTAAGAACGTTGTGCTGTTGCATATATTAATGTTAAATGCGTGAGAGACGGTTTCCTTTTGGTATTGTGACTAGATTAAAAATTATATTATTGCCGCCGTGACTGCTGCAGGCTATGTGTCGGACTATTGAACTAGGTTTATGCGCCTTGCAAAGAGGAAGTAATCGTCGCGAGCCTTCGGAAGTTGCGGTTGAGCAAGGAGAAAGAGCGTCTTCAATCGTGTAATCCCGATTTTCAATGGCCATAGAGTGAATCGATCATTCGCGGCTGACTCGAATCGCTTGAACTTATGTACTGCGACTAACTATCGGATTTAGTTTTTGCCAGCGGGGAAGTACTTACCGGTTGGCTGAGGATCCGGCTCGGGCGTTCGCTTCTTACGACCTGGTGGAAAATGACAAACGGATTAACATTTACTTCTTACAAAATCTTCAGAAGGAAAAGTGATTCTACTAGAATTAAATCTACTCGACGTGCGATAAAACAGTAAAATAAAACAATGATACGACCAAAAATAACCCTTCGTACAGCACAAGAATCCATTGTCTTAAAAAAACAACTCTGCTCTAATAATTCCGCACTTAGCTGCCAAGTGAAAACCATCCCGACGATTTACTCTTTTCACTCTCGGCGCCGGCAATTATTTAAAGCAGCTGTCATTATCGTTCATAGCCCGCGCGCTCTTCTCCCGAGCGAAAGTGTCCAGAGCTCGGGGTCAACCGCTCGTGAAATCGACTCACCTTGCTTGGTGCTGACTCGGTAGGTGACGCTCGTTTGGACCGTGACGTCGCTCTCGGGCGCGGGCGTGACGTGCTGCTCGTGCTTCGCTGAGCGCTTGTTGTTGCCGCCGATTTTCACTTGGCCAGCAGCCTCGGGTTCCGCCTCAGGCTCCACCGCTGGTTCCGGTTCGGACGTAGGTTCAGGTTCGGAGGCAGGTTCAGGTTCGGTTTTGGGTTCCGGCTCGGATTTAGGTTCCGGTCGCGGTAGAGGCTCGGGGCTGGACTTCTTGGTGCCGCGCTCCTGGATCTCGGGGATGGCCCGGCAGGCGGAGGTCAGAGTGCTGGGCCTCCAGCCGACTCCGACCCAGGAGGTGCCGTTCACCACGGCCACGCCCTCGAATTCCTTCGAGTCCTTGAGGATGCGCCAGTAGAAGGTGAAGTCGTCGGAGAAGCGCTTCATCGTGTAGGACTGGAGGTCGAGGTCGACGTTCTTCATCACCGAGCCTACGCGGATTGCAAAACAAACACACACACAGGATGTAGAGAGCACCGATCATTACCGATTCCCCTCGATTATAGCCTATTGTTTTATATGGCACTCACGCTTCGAGCATCCGGGGCCGAACCAGCCGATGTTGCAATAGCAGTGCTTGGTTGGCGATGTGGTGCCGCCGTTGTCGACGCAAGCACCCTGGGTGCCGCAGTCCGAGTCGTCCAGGCATTCCTCGCGGTACTGGCAGCGCGCACCATGGTAGAACCGGTCGCATCGGCAGCGGCCCAGGACCGATCGCCCATGGCCACTGCAGTCCTCGCGGTAGGCTTTCCTCTCGACAATCTGTGGCGAAAGGAGGATAGGTTCATAGATTTTGATATTTTATTTGTTTGATTAGACGTGTGAGCACTTTATGAGTTCATAGATAAGTTTCTTATTTGATGTCAGATCGTATTTTAATAATGTGTTGTAAATATTTATTTCGTTAATTAATTATTGTAAACGAAAATTTTTATTGTATAAAAACAGTAAAAGTGTACCACGTTAATAATTTATACCTTAGAGGATTTATATAAAAGTGAAACGAGCATTCTTTCTGTGAGAAAATGCACTCATTAGACTTTTTAGTATGGGAATGACATACAATTTTTTTTTCATCCATATCGCAATTATAATTACTATTTCAGCGCGCAGCATCTGAAAAAGGAGAGATTGCCGATGTATTCCAGAAACTATAATAGTGCAATCCCAGAAAAATTATTTTCGCCATTGAGCAACATAAAGTTTGCCTTTAAAAGTTAATTGCACCACATTATTATTACGCACGCTCGTTCATTATGGAAATGCAAATGAGGCATTTAGTTTCATAACTCTCTGAAATTTATACTTACATTACCCTTCTTAAAAGCAACTTTTAAAAAAATCGCAATTAAACTAATTCACGCGACTCTCAATCACAACTTTCTTAATACCGCAAAATCAGCTCCAATAATCCTAATCTAGCATCTCGAGCTCCTCTCCAAACTTCATCCGGCACTTCCACTCATCAGCCGGCAACTCCTCTATTTACTCAAAAGCCTCTCGGGCCCCGGTATTAAGAAACACAAGCGTATCGACCGCCTCCTAAATTCTATTTTGACAGCTCTCTCAAACTTACGTCAACGTCAGCGCAGGACCAGAACCTGTAGGAGGTGCCCCACTCCTCGGCCTCGCGCAGCAGTCTAACCGTGCAGTCGGTGCAGGTGAAGTTGGCCGGCAGCTCCACCAGGTAGCTCTGGGCGCTGGAAGCATAAATCATCGTTCGTACATGCAGGAAATGCGGGTTATATACGAGGGAAAAAGACTCGATGCGATGCTTATTTCGCAAGAGTGACTTACGTTGCGTCATTCTCCACGAATTCGCTCTGCTTCGTCACTGGGGTAAGGTCGACCAGGGGCCTGTCCAGGGCGTCGAGTATCTGCAGTCTGAATCCTCCCTGGAAAAGTAAGAAGGCTGAATTTGAGCGTCGTTCGTTCATGGTTATACTTTGACGGGCTGCTTAAGTAGGACAGTGGGGATTGTTTCGCGGCGGTGAAAAACGATAGAGGCAGTAAAGATAGTACGTGCTGGAGGCTTTTTTGTCGCGGGACAGGCCAGACCTTGCGAACGTGACGTTTTAATATTTAGTGCTCGTGTGCAGGCTGACGTTCTCGGCTTTGACAAACCAGCGCGGTAAACGCGATCAGCATTGAATACTGTATTTGACATATTGAAAAGTCAGTTCGAGTAACGATAAAAATAGAAAATCGCACTGGAAGTAATAAATTTTACAAAATCATGTCTCTCCACTCGACTGGAAGCTCGACGTTTCCCATCCAAAATCCGATAACACCAGCGCGCGCCGTCCTATATCCCAACTCTATGAATTCGAAAACTCGCTCTCTCATCTCCTCGATCGCGCAGAAGCGAAGGAAAACGTACAAAAAACCACCCTCTCCGAGGATGCTGCGCTTGCGCACGTGTAAACCTAGATAAAAATCTCCCTTTCCGCTGTATATAACCCAAAGCCCCGAAGAAAATGGATTTTGCACAATCTCGTCAATAGAAAGTGCACCCGCTGCTTCCGCTCTTGCCGCCGAGATAAGCATCCTTGCCCTACTTCCTCCAATTTCGTAACTCCGCTCGCGCGCGACACAATTCGCGCTCCGAATAAGACGCGCAGATCGCAAAGCTTCATTAGCCACGGCAGTACACAGGCTCATTCCGGAAAGACTGAAAAAAAACACGGCTTTCCGCTCAGTCTTAGACAGCTCCGCAATATCCCAGCTGGCGTTTGCGAAACCCGGCGCGAAATCTCATAACCAGAAGAATGCGTTCTCCGGCTCGCTGGATTCCGATCGTATTTTCCGCCGCTCGCTCGTAAATCCCGGGGAAAATAATGTCGCAGGTGCCTGCGGAGAGAGACTTGCGGCCGTGAACGGTATGCGAGGCCTAAGAATCCGGGAGAAAGCAGCGCGGACGCTAAACAAACGCGCGCGCGTTTCTGTATATACACTTGCGCGCTTAGAGCGTAAGCGCGGAAGTGTCATCGAAAGTCGCTGCTTTCGCGCGTCGAGGATGAAATTCGACGCGAGAGCCGCTTTGTTCTCGTTCCGTAGACTACAATGCGCCGATGCTTTTTCCTCGAGCGCTGCTGAGCTTGTTTGCGAGCCGGCGAGGTTTTTCAGCAATGTCAGAGAGGGAGCAATTAGCCGCGGGAGCGTCGGGCGACAAATTTTCGCGAGAGTGTTTTATGCGACGTTTCCTTTCTCTAGCTGCTGTATTTATTCTGGCTCGTGGAAATCTTGGTGCTGAGGTCCGCGCGGCTCGAGTTCTCAGGCTGGAACTCGTTGGAAATGGATTTTCACTCTTATGTAATTTCTGCGAGAGTGTGGAGCTGGGGTTTTACGGGTTTTATTTGAGTTTTATACTGGGTAAGAGCGCGGAACGCTGGTTGATTTGGATTAGAATTTGATGTGAGCGCGCTCGGTTGGTCGGAAGTTTTTTCTAATGACTCGCCTGGTGCCTGGCTGTGATTTACATCCTTATAGAGTGTTGGAAATTGCAACAAAACTTCCTGCAGCCGGGGTAAGAAATTAACGAGATTGGGCGGTTCATTCGAAGCGTAAAATTTCGTCGGTTTTATTCGGTCCATGTTTATACATCTACAAGGTGTATTACCACTTTGGAAATTTTAATATAATCGCTTATGGAAAATGTGTACTTTCGTTTGTTTTTTAGAATAATTTTTATTGTACATTAATAACGTATATTTTTATAGCATGCAATTACACCTAGATATTGATAGCGCTGATAATAGTCAGCTACTAATTATTATCAAGCGTATTGGTCCCGGCAGAATTAAACGCTCGTCGATAAAACCACTATTAAGAAGCAGATTATAATTAAGTCCACGATACGTGTTCAATTAAGCCTTCCTTTTTTCCTATACCCAACACAAAAGCATCATTCCCCTCCAATCCATATCCACCCACAAAAAGAACCGGCATCAATTCGAAAAGCATAAAAGTAGGCTCGATCTCAAAGTGAAAAGCCCCACGAATCAAGATTAACAGCCTCGGCCACACACGCTCAAAGGTACACAGACCGTAATTCATAAAACCCATACCCACATCACCCAACACACACACATCGCTCGCACTCAGAAAACGCCCATAGGGCAGCTTTCCAAACTGGGTCATCGAATCGCCTCTCAAAGAGCGCTCTGTTTTCCTTGCATCACTTCGCCGTTACACGCATCGACGTGCGCGCATATATACAAACCGCCTGGCGGGCCAATGGCTCGCTCGAAAAACCGTTTCCCATGCAAATATAGCCCGGCACGTCGCCGGCCGCTTTTAATTAAGGGCTCGCTCGTTGCGCAATATTTATTACCTCTCCCCGCGCTGGCCATAATCCCGCGAATCGATTTTCCATATCGAGCCTTTCATCGGCCGTTGCGAAATAAGCGCGCGAATTGGATTATACCAAACGGGGATCGAGCGCACCTGCGAGGACGATATCGGGCCGACGTGAAATGTCCCGTTAAAGTCGCGCGGCGCCGGCCTTGGATCATCGCCATGAGGAATTATTTAGCGCGAGCGGCTTGTGAGCGATAGGTGAGGTTTCGTTTGGCGCGCGAGCGCTGGAACAGTAAATTGGCTATGGGCTCTCTTAATTTATTTGTGCGTTACGGAGTAACGGGGCTTTTACGCCGGCGAGCAACGAGATTTTCTTGTAAAATTGTAAATTGTTTACGGCGCGCTGTGCGTGTACGCCGGCCCATTGGTATGTTAATGAGAATAGCGCGTGTATTTTTCAAACGTGAAACCGCGAAAAAAGAAGCTCTCGCAAAAACGTTATAAAAACACCTGCGCGTTTTTCCTCGCGCAAACCCGGCAAAAATCCAAGAACAGACTCGCCCACCTGCAATCCCGAGACCCCGCGATTACAAGATCCCCTTCTCTCTCCACGCAGCATCAGCTCTGCCCCGAAACGTTCTCAGGGGGCCCCTCGGCATTTATCTTTCTCGGGGCCCGCGCCGAGGATAAAAAAGAGAAGCAGCCACGGCGGTGATCGGCTCTGGGTATATACGTGCGCCGCGTAATAAGCGACGATTAATATGTCGAAGGGAGCCCGCGAGCGCCGGAGAGAGAGAGGCGGTGTTCTCCGGAGAGGGATTCCAGGTCATAACGGTGTTGCCGTGGCTGCCCTGCGTGTACGCTTGTATATGTATATACGCTTCCGAGGAATTCGCCATTAACATTTTTCCCTCCAGATCTTGTACTATTCGCTTTCCTCGCGGCTCGAGCGTTTACCGGCGATCACGGCTTTTCGAGAGCCGGATTAGAATTTCAAATCGAGCGCTGATTCCGAGTGCTGCTGCTGTCCCAGTTTGTTTGTGAGAGAGCTCGGCGCGGCTTTCCGGTGTCGCAATGCTATACGTGTGTTTGGATGCGTGCGTGATTTGTTGTTAGCTTCGGAGAATGGAATTCGATTTGTAATGAGAGCTCATAGACGTAGGCGAGCCTGTCTTTTATTTCGTGGACCGATAGCCGCGCGAGAATGAATCATTGAGCAACTCTTTTGCTTGCCGATGATATACAAACGACCTTGGTATTAATACGCCTCATACCATTATTTATACCCGTCGCTTTATCAAACATCCCGAATAACAACCGCGCTCTCAGCTGCCATTTCAATTTCCTTATTCAATTTGTAAAACACAATAATTCACCGCCGGCGATATTCTTCCCACAGCTCGTTCGCTCTCGAGCCCCGTTCCCGCGGCGGCGGCATCAAAATGCTAATGCCCCCGCGTCGGGGAAAAGCCGGGGAAAAATTCAGCAGGACATTCGCATGCAAAAATCCCGGCGGCGCGAATGGAAATGTTGATTTAGGATGTAACGGCATTTCGCGCCGGAGAGCTAATCGCGCGCATTCCAGCCGAGCTGTGAGCCAACGACACCGGAGAGGCTCGTTAGCACAACTGGAATCCAGCGTGAGCTGCCCGTGTGTATAGAAAGTGCGGAGCGTGTGTCTATTTTTAATTGCGGATCGATCGGATAGCTCGTTCTCCTTTTTTTTTTCTTGCGCTGAGATGAGCTGGATAGCGCGTTTCCTTTATTATTAAGAAACTTCCGTCAATGGCGTGTAATTGCGGGGTTTCGTGCTTAGCTGGATGATTGCCGGCGTGTGGATTGACGGAAAAATTAGCCCGGAGATGCTTTGTTTTGTCGATGCTTGTCGTTGCTTTTTTTCAATTAGGAAATACCGATCGATGCGGGCTCTTGTATTTTTCACTCGACGAACTCGTTAGCGGCGTTGGTATTTATTTTATTATTTACTCGAATACAGTTTCGTTTAACGGGACAGCCGCGCGGGGACAGCGAACTATGTTTCAAAACTTTTACGAAAATCTAGACGCTATAGCGCGGCTGTGTCAGAAATCAGGTAAATCAGGTTTCCCGCTCCTCCCGACCGATTCGAGCTTTCGATTCCAACTTCAATCGAATAAAGCAGAGCCAGACCATTCCGACATCAAACAGCTCGAGTAGTGCAACGACCCGCCGCCTAATCTCCCTAAATACATTATTAAAGCGTCAATAAAACCTGGAACCTCCTGGCCCAGCCACATTCCCCAGAAATAATCGTAATCACAGCGAGCGATTTATTATCTCGCAAGCGTCTCTACGCACATACGCCCGAGCGGCTCTCCCATTTTCTCCCGGCACTTTCCTCAGCCAATCCCGCAGACGCGCATCTAAAATCACCGAGCGATCGGGCCTTTGACCCGAATTTCGTAAAGACGCGCACGTAAACGGCCGAATCACGCCGCGGAGGCCCGTTATAGCTCGCTCCCGTCGGCTCCAGACACACACACACAGCGAGAGATAAGCAGCGGGAGAAAATAGTGGACGCGTGCGCTTGGTGTGCACATGTGTCGTCATTCTCTTGCGCTCTGCAATTTGCGCTTCTATACAGAAAGAAGGGAGAGAGGTGTAATAGCCACGGGGGGTTGCGTAATGAGAAAGGCGCGCGGAATTTGGGAAAAGAGGGACTACTCGTGGATCAGATGCAGTTGTTATTTTTGTGTGTGTGTGTGTGTGTGATATTGGTGGAGTGTGTGGGAAAATAATGCCGCGGGTTGCGACAGAACGCGGAACGGACTTGTTTTTTGTTTGAGTGCTGACGGGAGAATCTGAGGTTTCGAACGCGGTTAGTTTGTTTAGGATGTGTTTGGACTTTCGCGTCGCTGCGCTTCTGGGATGGATCGGACGATAAGTTTTTAAACACTTTGTGAATGCGTGAGTGTATCCAACGATAACGAGAGAGTAAGACACGGTTCTATCAAGGAGCATTCGTCCAGCTAGAAATCACCCACCCATTAAAAAACGTTAATATTCAACACAAGCGTCGCCGTGAATCCTCGCTTGCGCAAAGCCTATACGTGCGCAACGAGCCCGCGCTTTCGCGCTACCATCACCCGGGAAGCTAAACAAACCCAGCTTTCATAATATTTTCAAACCCAGCGCCTCGACACTCGTCAATTCCGCATAATTCTTCCCTCCCCAGCACACAGCAAACTCAAGAACCATCCCGGCTGACCCGTCTCGTCTGTTTCCACTTACCGGCACTTCGCGCGAATCGATATATGTAATCCCGCGTGCATACACAGAAAAGCGCGCGGCGGGGGGAATCATCGCGCCGCGAAAATTGCAAAATACGCGCCGATCGGCGGCGCGCGATTATGAAAGGAGAGGGGCTGCGCTTTCGAAAGCCATTGGCACCTCACCGCGTAGGCGTCCGTCGCCGCTTTTCTGAATAATTCAGCGTCGGCTTATGGCTCATTAAGTCGCGGCGAGGAACTGCGCGATGAATAATGCAGCCGGCTTCTTCTTCTTCTTCTTCTTCTAGGTCTTGGTTTATTCTTGGCGGTTTCTTTTTTTTTTTTTAGCGTTT